>JAAAKM020006263.1:0-10600 GCA_010016025.2 Alatinidae sp. Z8VKAUB7J3 | reverse complement strand
GGGGGAAGTTAGAAAAGGGGGGAAGGTTAGAAAACTGTGCCTATACCTATACTAAGCATGAGTCGATTTGACATCATAGCCTCCCGATTTTGTTTGTGAGTTCAAGTAGTCATATATCAGTATTAAAGTTTTTTCCAAAGCCAAATTGTTTACTCTAATAACCTTCCATTTGTCAAAATATGAATGCAATTTAGAGTGCATAATTTTTTCTGGTAATTTAAAGAACACAGGAAGAAGGGATTATGGTCGGCAATTCCCGCAATCTGTCTCATCACCAGCTGTAAAATAGGAAGAAGTTTAGCAATTTCATGTTATCTGGAGCGAGGCCATAGTTGGTAGAAAGATTAAAGATGTGGAGGAGGTGACGTTTGAGGCTTTCAAAATTAGGCCTCGTTACCTTTGCACAGATCTGGTCATACCCAGTTGCCTTATTACATTTCAGAGAGTCAAACGCACGTTCTAATTTCATTTCTCTAATGGCGCCTGCTCTGAATTGGCCCTGGTTTCCTTTCATAAATTTTGTAAACTTTGAATGGGGACGACGGATGTTTGCGGCCAAGGAAGGCCCTATGTTTGCAAAATAGGTGTTAAAACATTCAGCAGTTTGTCCTCTTCCAGTAACATCACATTTATTTGATGTTATCAATGTCGGATATTTCTTAGTAACAATTTTACCTTAAGGCCCTGAATCATTGACCAAGTCTTTTATATATAGTCTTGATATTTTGAGACAAAACTTGATAAATAGTTTATATTTGCGTTGTTTTTCAACTGATTAAAAATCCTGACGTACGACTTATATCTGTTTTCTTTCAAAAGAATTCTGTTTTTTTTAGAAATTTTTTATGCAGCCGATGCATCCGTTTTGATGACTCGAGTAATCCATTTATTTTCCATTTATTTAATAAAACCTTTTTTAATAATTTTAACTCAAGAGGAAAACATTCGTTATAGAGGGTTTCAATTTCACTCAAAAAATCTTCGTAACATTGGTTTATGTTATTACTTAGAAGAACAGAATTCCTGCTAATATCTTGCAATATTAGATAGGTAGATAAATTCATTGAAGCAAGGCCTCTGTTGACGAGAGAAACACTTCAGGTCAGTATCGGCAAGTACTGATGTGCAATTGGTGCAATACGCTCTATGGCAGCTTTACATTACGCGCCGTAATTCAACACACTGTAGTTCATGTGCATAGGGATCTCTATCGTACCTGGAAAATGAATGATTTTGAGACCCCTGGCAATGTTTATTTCCCTCATTTACCTATGACAAAACGAAAATGAGACTTAATTCATTTCATTTTGCTTTTCTGAACAGTCCGTCAGCCAACCCAAATGGTAAGGTCGGAGATACTAGTACGCTCTTTATTCACACACTAAATTCTTCCTTACGTTTTAATCTGATGACGAATATCTGCCGTTAGTTTCTAGTGTGTATAGTCACAGAATCCTTTACTACGATTCCTTAACTCACCACCATTCCTGAACGTAGCTGATGCCAAAAAAAACCACCAAGGAAACAATAACAAGCAAATGTGCTGTTGCTTTTTTTGATTTTGACAGATGTACGCGTATAGGTGATGATAATGGTTTGTTTTCATCAATGTTTCTTGAGATGAGACTGTGTTTTGCGTTTTCTTATTTGTGTAGGGAAAATTTAGGTAGAAATTGGGGTGAAGTAATGTTCATCCGATTTTTTTACCCATAGGTACTGGCTTTACGGTGAGAAAGTGACAACTGGGGACAGGACAAGAGGTAATCAGTAATTTGTTTGGATCGAAAGTATGTGATCTATTGTAGTGCCATGTGTAGATTAATTTTGGCGCTCTCTGTAGGATAGTCAGCCTTGCTTGAAAGCTTAAGTTCCATAAAATACAATAAATTCAATAGGGTCCAAAAAAAATTCAACAACCTCTATGAGGATTTCGCACTGTTATCTGAAAACCCCCTTTTTCCTGTTTAATTTTGGGGGGTCATTGTTTTAAAATGTAAAGAAGTTACATATTCAATAATGCTAAACTGGGAGAATATGTATGTAGTACTACTTGAGTATACTTATTTGCAGCTACTTCTTCTACAAAGTGATGTTTGTATTAGGATCTCCTGTGGAATGTATAGAAGTAGCAAGGGAGCTGGGAGAAATTCATTCTCTCCTCATCTGATTTAAAACTTGTAAATTGGCTTATATTTTGAACAGTTTCGTGTATAAAACTCACAATTTGAAGATTTTTAGGAAGTTGTTACCTGATTTCATAATATTGCTATCGTAGGTGACTCGAAAAGAACGTATTGTTGTATTCTGTGTGCATTCAGGTTACAGATTCACGCTCAAAATTTAAGGAAGAGGCAAATCATTTTTGCAATTTAAAAGCAGTTTTGCTTTGGCACTCCTTAGATCACAAATAGGTCATAATAAATAAAAAAAAGAATCATTCGTGTATATCTAAGCACACTTTAGGTTTTCAATAAATTGCTGCCGCTACCTGTTACTTTTTCAAATAAAGATATCATTAAATATTTTAATTAAAACTACGTCTTCTACAGATAGGGGTTTATCATTAACTACTGCTCCGTGCCTAATTGGGGGTCTAATATCGAGAGGGAAGGTATCTTTCTTTAAACAATGGGGCGCGCAGATAAACTACATCGTAAGTGCCCTTCTTTGCTAGTAATGTGTGGGAAACGTCAAAAAAGGTTTGTAGAGTAACTTTTTGATGCTTTTTAAGGAAGATATTTAAAATCGTTTATTTTGCCACAAACACTAAAGACATAAAAACATGGATTTTGCAGACTTTCTTACACCTAGACACGGAAGCCCTTAGCCCGTACACAAAGGGAATAATAACCAATAGTTTGAAAAACTTTTTATAAACGTCAAAGAAAGGAATTATGAAACTAGAGGAAACGTGTTAGGACGGTTAGGATGTAGATATTTTAACCAAGTAGGAATGGAACTAATGCCTACCGATGTTGAATGTGTAAGTTTAATTCAGTAAGTGCTCCCTTTATTTTCTGTCAGGACAAGAACCCTACTATTTGATGGAAGAGGGGAAGTTATAGCTGTTGATCTAAGGTGACAAACAAGTGAAAATTGAAAACAATAATTTGCTTAAAATTTACCCATTTTTACAAAGTGTTTAAAATATCATCTGGTTAAAGTTTGTAGGCGACGGATAGGATCGTAGTAGTAGTTTTTCAAGTTTGTCGTCCTATTCTTGTGCAAAGAACGCAGGCTTACAGATCAGTAGTGTCCGTCAAAATGAATACCTCTTCTGATGGAATTCACAGAAAATATTTTGAAAAATTAGTCAATGATAATTGCTGAAGTTGCAGGTATTATATATGTCGAAAACAATAGTCAATTATGAAAAAATACTGTTGCGAACAGAGCTCCCGCGTTTTGATACACAGAATTCTAAAAGAATCGTATCTTTTCATAAAGACGTTAAACATTGTTAAATACGAATGAGCAAGCAAGCATAAATAGGTAGATAAAATCACCAGCAGCTGCTACGGACGAGTTTAAAGTTAGGGATTAAGTTTGTCTCTTAAGGTCCTGTTACCTTTGTCAGGGTATTTTCTCCATTTTTAACCACTACTTATTTATACACCATTAACATCCCGTGAGCCTCTGTTGGTATTGTTGTGTCAGAATAATAGCAACTCCATGACTACAGGTGCCTGTGTCCTTTGTTAAGAGCAATAGCATTTGCTGTCTGCTACACGAAATCTCCCAAACTATTCTGCATGTCTCTGAGATACCAAGGGTTTTAAGGTTGTGTATAAGGCTGTCTTTGATTTCTACTGGTCAAATACGCCCATGCGTCAAATGCGTCCCATTGTCTCTCATTCAGCAATGCGCTCATTGATAACTCACGTTATGGGCAATAAGATACAAATTATTGCCTCTACACTTCATTTCTTAGTGTACAGTTTAGGGCATGGTTGGATGTATATAGTACATAGCAAAGCGGACTCTCCAAGTATCCCTCTTCATTCACAGCCTCCGACTGACTAAGTAAAAGAAGTTCTGATTTTGCCCCAGATGAAGTGCTTCTGGAATCAGTAGTGCTGGTTTCTTCTGCTACTAAACTTTAAGCGCTACTGACACTTTCTTTGTTACCCTGTAACTGAGAGCTTAGACGATGCTATTCTTACATAAAAGAAACATAGGGTGTAATATAGTCTTACCAAGGACAATTTGTATATATACATCCTTTGCTTTAGTTCATGCTAGTAAGAAACGAATTTGCGCCTCAAGAATGAAAACCCTGAATGGATGCCCGAGCCAAACGACAGGAATGTCCACACAGAATCTGCCGCGGTTTTTCTTGAACTAAAGGTTCCGCGGACGTCGAAAATGTCATGCCTAAAGTGGACCTGGGCGTACTTTTGATGTGTGATCTACCTACTTGCTCTACCCCCTATCTACTTAGATTTTTCCCCCCTATTTACCTACCTAATCTACCCACCTTCGCTACCAGCTATCTACCTATCCAGTCTACGCACCTACTCTACCCCTTTCTATCTACCTAATATACTCACCTACTTTACCTGCGTCTACCTTCTCTGCAACCTACCTACGTACTTTACCCCTATTTACCTACCTTCACTGCTTGCTATCTGTCTACCTGCTCTACCCAAACTACCTACTTCACCAACTATCTACATATTCTACCTAGCTACTCTACCTTTATCTACCTGCCTACTCTACACCATCAATCTCCTATCTTCCTACTCTACCCTATCTACCTACGTACTCTTTATACCATCTACTTATGTATTATACCGCAATAAAAGTGATAGCTTAAAGGTATCTATTGGCAGTTTAGCCACTATTAGGCGGGTAAAGGGAAAGGAGTAGGTTTCACAAGTGGTTACTGCACTAAAGCTCCCAGCTTCACTACAGGATCATAACTCAAATCATCATCAGGAGGAGACCACTTCGCAGTTTCGCCCCTAATCCTCTACTGCTTTAATGAAGTGGCGAGACCCCTCGAAATATTTTGGAGGTAGCTTATAACGGAGTCTTATGGGAGCTATGAGGTAGAATTAAGTAACCCTATGTGACTCTGATACCTTTTTTACTCCGACTGCTGCATGTCTCCCCGTCTCTCTTTCTCTCTATCTCTCTCTCTCTCTCTCTCTGTCTCTGGGTGTTCTACGTTGTTTGTTTTGTTGTTGGTTTGGTTTGGGTCTGGGGGGTTGGGGGGGGGGAATAATTTTTATTTTGCTGCTGTAAGCTTCTCTCTATTTCCAGCATGGGTAATGTCCTTTCAGCCACACCCAAAACGATACCTTTTCGGTTGTTTCTTGCTGTTGATTGATTAGCTTCCTGTTCTTCTTCATTGTGAAGCAGAATCTATGCCGAAAAAGGTTACCAAGCTTCCTTTCAACAAACCCTTTCACTCCAACTGCCAGGCGGTAATACTCAATACTCCAGCCTTGCTCATCACATTCTTATATCTACTTTCTGTACCTTACCTCCTTCCGTTCCTTTGTGCTGAAAAATTTTTCTTCCCGCGGGACAGTCATCTTAAATGGGAATGCTTCTTTCTTCCGTTCATTCCATCCTACAACATTTAGCCTCGGAGCTGCCGTTATCAGTGGGAACACCAGTGCGTCACCGCTGTCAGCATCTACTTTCCATGTACCTTCCCAACCTTGTGCCTTTAATTCTTGTCCCACCTGCACTTCCTGCTTTGCAAAATGTCAATTTTTTAATTTGTTCCATTTTGGATAGGTCTCCACCGTTAAACTGACTGATTTAAGACGTAAGGAACGTCACCACAACATTGAGTATGTGGTTATGCCACCAAATGTGTTGATCCAACGCAAGTTTGCAGTTGGATAAAAAAATGCCTCAATGCCCCCTTGTTACCGCATCTACACTTGCCGCTTTCATCCAACTTCCATCGTACAAGATTTGCAGGTGTAGGCAATGCATCGTAGGTAACTTTGATATGAAGCGCCGTTCTAGATCTCTCCTTTCCCCAAATCTCCCTCTATACAATCTTTCTTCTGCCACATGCCAAGGCATTACCCTGCTGTGCACATTACACCAAATGCAGATGCGGATGCACATTACACCAAATGTTTCTCTAGCTTCTCTTTCATTATTCCCTCACAGCTGCCTCTCTCCTTTCCCTTGCACGTTTACAGTAGGGCTTAAAGTTCTGGCGTCCAAAACCGTCCCTAGTTTTCTGGTCTGCTTGCACAATCTCTACGTGCTTAAGTTGAAGATCGACTTACTTGCAGCCTCCACTGCTCTTCATTTTCTTTTAGCCCTCCGGAGCATCATCTCTTATCCTTTGATTGCTAACGAAAAAGGGCGATAGTACACTTCGCACTTTTCCGACTTTGTATTCCTCTACCACAGGGGCAGTTGGCCACTGCAGTTGTGCATCTGTGCCGAAGTTGGTATAATTGTTTAGCACTTTTTGTTGCCCTAACCATTTCTAATGTACACACTACACCTCTGTTCTATTCTTTCTACACAGATTAACGGTATTTCATACATGTGTAATGGCCACAGCAATCTAGGAACAAAACCGTGTTGGTAACACCAATGTTTGAATTTACCTGGCAACTCAAATTTATCAGTCGCCTTCAACCAATCATCCACCCGCCCCCGAATCGCTTTACCTTGGTGTCTGTCACTCAGGTTTCCAGGGTACCATCGCCGCGTACCAAGTCCTCTCTGGCAATTTTATATCTCACCGCTTTCTGTTTCCCCTGACAAATGCCACACCTCTGTCGTGGCATAAAAATAAGTTGGCTGCGGAGGTTGGTAATTAAGTCAAGGAAAGGCAGTATTAGGGAGTGGTTGTAGTAGTCTGGTAATCAATTTCTTTACGTCGACAATATTCCCTTATTTGTGCTGACGAAGATTCTCCACCGTTTTTCACATTCACATTGAATCGGTCCACATTCATCAGCATGTATAATCTCTAATAATTCTTATTGCTTGCTTTTATGCGATGTAAATGGCAATTTATAGATCTTCCCATATGCAAATCCTTTACAATTTGCAAGTATATTGGGAGCAATCTTCACTCAGGAAAGCATCCGTGGAACGCAAAAGAGCATAGTGTGAGAGCCATGAAGAACAAATGGCGGAAGGACAAAGCCACTCAATTAAAGGGAAAAAGCTGAAGCACATAACACCAAAACACTTTTTGATGGATTCAAAACCGTTTATGGACCAAGAACAAATGTATCAACTCCTATCCTCCCAGCCGACAAAACTACGGTGCCGATGAATTAAAAAAATACTCTCTAGATGCACTGATCACTTCAACTTGCCACTAAACAAGAAGTCTGCCATATGTGAGGATGCATTACGCAATATTTCCACATTGCCAACTATGGAAGAGTTAGATATTGCACACAACGATTCGGAAGTAACCAAGGCCATTATACAACTGTCTATTGATAAAGCGGTAGGCCCAATGACATACATCTGGAAGTGTACAGATGTGGAGGCGCACACATGGCTTCAGTTCTAACGAAGCTCTTTAGAACATTCTGGGGAAAGAGTGACATCCGCAGGACCTAAAGGACTCATCGATAATTCAACGGTGTAAGAGCAATAGACACAGGCGTCAGTGTGACAATCATCATGGTGTATCTCTATTATCAATTGCTACGAAGATTTAAGTGAGGGTCATCTTAAACCATCTCACATCCTACGTCATCGATTAGGTCTATCAAGAATCACAGTGAGATTTTCGCAGTGAGACGTGACACAGCCGCTATGGCCTTTAGACAACTTTAAGAGATATGTTCTTAGCCTTTGAGAGATTTGTTCGGAGTCAAATTGTTTGATACAGTTAGCAGAGAGGGCATGTGGAAAATCCCTCATAATGTTGGGTGCCCAGCAAAGCCTCTTGCCATCATTACATCCCTCCATGAGGGGATGAAATGTCGAGTGTTTGAGGACGGAACCTTTTGGAAACCATGCCGAGAAGCGGAGCCAAACAAGGATGCATACTAGCCCCTACCCTTGTTGGTATAATCTTTGCTATCATGCTCCAGCATGAATTTCGTGATTTGGACCTTGGAGTCTACCTGCAAGCACGGTGCGATGATGGAATCATTAACGTAAGGCATTTTTCTATTGGCACAAAGCTGACGGAAATCCTGATCCGAGACGTGTTGTTTGCAGATGACTGCGCACTATCTGTTCACAGTCTATAAGATATCCAAACAATAGTGGACAGGTTTGCAGATGCCGCGAAAATGTTTTGTCTCAAAATAAGACTGAGGAATACTGAAGTAATGTTCCAACTTTGTTCTAGCGTTTCTCATCAAAAACCTGTCATCGAAGTTGAAGGCACTGCGCTCACGTCTGAACATTTGCTATCTCTGTAATGTTATAACATATAACGGCTCGCCAGACGAGGAAATAAATCAACGCATAACAAAAGCTAGCGTGGCTTTCGGCCGTCTCGCCAGCAGACAATAAGGCAGTTTAAGCAAGCAGAACGGTAACCAAACGGAAACGTTAGCCAGTACCTTCAGCGCAAGTACGCATGCGCAAAAGAGGATTCCCTTAAAGTTATTGTCTTCAGCTGGCGGCCTAGGACGTTAGCAGCACGCAGCTAGCGTTCTGTGAAAACGTTAACCATTTACTCTGAAAAATCGATCATTCCACAAATTGAGATGAGTTGAAGATGGCTGCTATGTCGTTGTCGTCTTCCCTTAAGTGATGTGAGTAGGCAAAGGTGCTCTTTGCTCTTCACGTTACGGATGATTTGGTTTGCTCATCGAGTTGGGCTGGCAGCTTTCTTAACACGGGGGGTGATGGTTTGAATATCAAAAAGAATACGTTCGTCTGATAGTAATTAGAAGATTATGTTTATCTTTACCCCATAGTGGAGAGTAATGAACCTAGCATTAGTGGTTAGAAGCGTGGAGGTCCAGTTTAACGGTGACTGTTTATCGATCGTGTGAAATCAAACTAGGCGTGTAAACAACGGGATTCATACATATCTATGATAATTCCAGTCAAAAAGTTTATAGCCGAATACATTTTTGGCTCATCAGCAAACGACGTTACAGATCAGATCATAAGAGTTTGATGTATTCCATGAGAGACTTGATAAACTTATTCAACAACAAAAAGAGCATGGGGAGAGACATTGGTCAGCCACGTTGATAAATGTTGGATGGCATCAACGTAGTTGACCATGTGAAAATCTTGTGCATTTCCTGGCCTATGACCTGGCTTTACATAATTGGGTTACCTGTTTCATTTTCAACTTATAAAAATATGTAATGGCACATTTTTGTTACCATGTTTAAAGTTGAACACGTCCTATTTATAGCCTAGTGATGTCTGTTCTTTTACAAATAAGAGCGATCATGTTTTCCTTGTCTCAGTTATCACCCCCTCGCAAAATAAAGTTCCCTTTGCGTGAATAGTATTAATAGTTGATAAAGTATTATTTCCTGGACGTTTGGACATCAAATATGTCAACTATTTAAACTCTTGTACAGTAACACTATAAATAAAATAAAGATTTTTACGTAAAAATTAATGCATAAATAAAACATGATACAACTCTCAAGACTCCTCTATTTTACAAATGATTTAAGTAGTTCTTGTTTCATTATGAAAACATATATACTTAATCTCGTGGGAGTAGTTGACATCTTTACCATTGAGAGATGGTCATTTCCTGATTCTGCATGATTTGCAGATTTTTAAATAAATAAATTCTGCATAACACCCCTAAACGTGACGACTTTTGC
Organism: Alatinidae sp. Z8VKAUB7J3; assembly: GCA_010016025.2. NCBI lineage: Eukaryota > Metazoa > Cnidaria > Cubozoa > Carybdeida > Alatinidae > Alatinidae sp. Z8VKAUB7J3. The sequence goes on along the minus strand of JAAAKM020006263.1, from coordinate 839 downwards.
TATATCCCTGATATTCTTGATACCTTAGCATGGCCTGCTCTTACTTACATACTTAAAATAGGTATGCTCTGTTTATATGCAATTCACATGGAGAGTGGAGATGAAATATCATATATTTTCTTACATCAACAGGAAGTGGATTTATCAATTCATAAACATGTGTAAATACTGCAATCTTCTCCGTTTTGGTTCTAACTTTAGTTGTGTTACTATTTATACATGCTATATGTTACATCATTGTTGATTATGTAAGGAGCACAGCGTTAATGCAGCCGTGACACTTATTTTAAGGTTATGCCTTTAACTATGTTAGTGATCTGAGGAAACATTCTAAATTCAGTACTTTGCTCACAGTTTATTTTCATTATTAAATATTTGCTGTTTGAAACAAAATATAGTTATTGGACTGCAACAAACTAGCATTTACTTTATATACCAACAGAGTGGAGTTGGGGTGTCTGGTTAAAGTGACTAAGGAGAAGAAGCAGGGGGGGGGGGCACATTTCCTTAGCTATTATACATATTTTAACCTAAATGATCATTACTTTAGGTGAAATCTAGAAATGACAGAGAGTGCCATAATGGAATTGGTTGGAATTCTTAACAAGTTGCAGCTATTACAACTAACGCGGGTACTGGATTTACTTGTGGCTCCTACGTTTGCATGAACAGGTTTTGTAATCATTCTTATAAGGGTTGCAGTTCATACCCAATAATTGGATTGCCAGGGTAAATTTAAGCTATGTGCAATATTGTGGTAACATCATAGAGGAAGAAGACTGGGCTAGAGCGCTTACTTAATCACGTGACACGCGGAAATTAGAAACTACCAATATGGC
>JAAAKM020006261.1:0-10601 GCA_010016025.2 Alatinidae sp. Z8VKAUB7J3 | reverse complement strand
TTTATTTTATTTTATTTTATTTTATTTTATTTTATTTTATTTTATTTTATTTTATTTTATTTTATTTTATTTTATTTATTTATTTATTTATTTATTTATTTATTTTTTATTCTATTTACTTACTTCATACTAATCTAAAAGTGCTGCGAATATAATACGACTTCCGTAGATTTTTGTTCCGATTGCATGAAGTGAGTATTCATAAGAGCAATGCAAAAAAGGTTTGTTGCTTTTGTCATTTATGCATTTGAATGTAACGGACAAATGTGTGCAGTGTTTGCATAGAGAAAAACGTTCAAATATGGTTAGGTATCCTAGAGAGCAAGTGTCTGGCTGGCTGGCTCTTTCATGGGAGCCTTGGTTTCAGCTTTGGACGCCTTCAGAGATCAGAAGAGAAATTAGTTGAAAAGTCTCTTCTAATGAGTACTTTTACTTCTAATTGTTTCTTCTTTTTTAGGAGATTCGTTTTTAACAGGTCATTTCTTTAACATTAAAGAGAACTTAATAATAATATCATTTAGGAATTGTATAAGTAGAATTTGGTCAGAGCTCGATTTTAAAAGTCGGAGGTGGATTTGAGAGTTTCAGAGTTTGGTTTTAAAGTACAGAATTAAGAGTATAGACGGTCGCTATCTGAGCGAGTGTATTAAAGTTGTTATTGTTTTTCATTGGAGTTAAATTATATTGAGTACAGGAAACTTGTTCTGTTGTATGAGTATAGTTAACCAGTAGTTTCGCATTATTAATCATGTTCACGGTTTTTGCCATCTCTCTGCTTCGTTTCAGAATGTCCAGTTAAGACAATTACTGTTCGCTGCTTGCGACTGAAAGACTTAGCCATAGATAAATTAATACACTTTATCTTGTTGACATCGTAATTTTAACAGTTACAACTTTTCACAATATGCCATATCGTATGCTACTTTGGACTCCGTTTCAGATTAAATTTGGATGCCGTCATACTTACTCTGTCTGTCTATTTCCAGGTGGGAAATATCTCATTTTTTCAAAAAAAGAAACCTTTTCGATTTTAATTAAGTTCTAGTACCTCTCAATCTAATAGCTCTAATTTTTGGATCTTACAAATCGACAGATACAGGAATTGAGGATGGAAGTATTGAAAGAGATTATGAATATCTGAGTGTAAGTGCCGTAGACGCATATGATAGAGATGAATGATGTAGCGGTGCACGTACTACATCCGCCGCGAAAAGATCAAGCCAGCTTTTCAGTTTTTGGAGTGTTCAAGGAATGGGATAGCATTTGGAAAAAGAAGGACACTCCAGCAAGTAAACATCTTTTTGCATCTCTAGAAGGTAGGACTAATTGAATAAATATTGAGTGATTTTTATTTTTAGTATGACAATCAGAACAGTCAAAAAGCACCTATTTTAAACTAGATTGTTCTCAAACTCTAACAAAGATATATTTAAACATCTAGTTACTCTTAAGTGCTGCAGTATTGTTGAACTACAGATGTTTCTATGACAGGTAGTTTCCGCCTTACGTATTGTTTTACAGACCATCCTTAGGGACACATGGTTTGGTATGACAATCAATTTTAATTTAGCAACAATAGAGATTTATTTCTGCACCACTCAATGCTTCTCTTGTTAATAACTATTTTCGCGAGTACCTGAATCCGAAATCCTAAGCGAGGCCAGTTGCGATAGTGATTATCATGTTCTATAGATGTTACTAAATATACTTCTGCTAATTCGAATATTACTTAATTCGAAATTTCTTAATTCGAACCAAAGGTTTGGTCTCTTGCCAATTCGAATTAGCGGATGTATACTGTAGCTCTGTGAATTTGCTACATGATTCATTGTCAAGACAATTGATATTTATTTGTAACTCGGATATATCCTCCAGTAGTCTCATAATCCCAAACATCATCTGACTAAAGAAGATGTTGCTTTATTCTGAACGTAGTAGTAATGTAGACCTGAATTCCTAACTAGCTTTTCGTCGATTTTAACATTGGAAGACATGACTTCGCTGCACATTTATCAAGAGGTCAATCCCTTGGCTGGAAATTATTTAGCTGAAAACGAAGCTGTTGCAGTTCAGTTAACAAATCATCTTCAAAACCTGAAAGAATGCCGACTCTAGTGACTCTTCTGGCTTCTCTATATTCTGTACTCAAGGCTAGCTTTACTGTTTAGGAGAGCAAGTTAAACTTTTCCTAAACCTAACCATTATGTGTTGGCATGTTTGCCCTTCTCAATGGATCTGAAACAGCTTCGAAATCATGAACTACCTGATGCTCGGGAGACAAACGAGTGATTGGGGCACCATCGAGTAATTCGAATGCCAACGAGTGACTGTAAGACCATCAAATGATTGGAAAGCAACGAATGACTGGTAGATCAATGAGTGATTGGAAGATCAACGAGTGATTTGGTAATCAACGAGTGATTGGAAGATCAACGAGTGATTGGTAGATGAATGAGTGATTGGTAGATCAATGAGTGATTGGAAGATCAACGAGTGATTGGTAGATCAATGAGTGATTGGTAGATCAACGAGTGATTGGAAGATCAACGAGTGATTGGTAGATCAACGAGTGATTGGTAGATCAACGAGTGATTGGTAGATCAACGAGTGATTGATAGATCAACGAGTGATTGGTAGATCAACGAGTGATTGGAAGGTCAACGAGTGATTGGTAGATCAACGAGTGATTGGTAGATTAATTAGTGATTGGAAGGTCAACGAGTGATTGATAGATCAACGAGTGATTGGTAGATCAACGAGTGATTGGTAGATCAACGAGTGATTGGAAGATCAACGAGTGATTGGGAGATCAACTGGTGATTGAAAGACTAGCGTGAAATTGGAAGGCTAGTTTATTTCTCGGGATCGATTTGTTGGACGTGACTGGTTAGTCGTCTATGTATCGTGGCATGACAATTTAGATCTTCGGCAATTAATACCTTTTTGGTTTGTTTCTAAAAAATCCTTGCATATATCATTTCTTAGTAAACAATAACCACCGTCCCCATTGTTTTGCTTTAGCAACGTGTTCGTTTCTTTCACTGTTCTCTTTCTTTTCTAAATGTGTTTAGTTTATGATGGGAGCTGCGAGACATGTCGTCTTACATCAGAGAGAGGCTACAACAGGAAGGAATTTTTGAAAAGGATTCCAGAGTTCGATTTCAGTAAGATTTTGTATTTAATTTGATATCGAGACTATGTATTCTGTTTAATATCATACATTAATAATTTTATAAAATTCCAATAATTCATATTATTTTAAAAGTACATGGAGGATAGGCTACAACTGGCCGTAGTGCTATGGGAGGGGCATTGATTGTATGGAAATGACAATAAACAAGACAAACTAAACAAGACATCAGCAATGTACCGATCCAGATTTCGTCGTTTGCTCCGCCTCCCAGCTGCATAGGTCGGAAGTCTATCAACATTTGTAAACACGTGAGGGCAAGACACAGCGACGCAAGCTGGTTGTAGCCAAGAAAAAAGCTTATTTCTTGCTTTAACAACAGATCGGTGGACGCTAATCAATGATCCTTACTAGTGCAGTACAAATGTAGTTGCAAATGACCGAAACGTTCAACTTTATAATACGCAGGAGTGCAGGGACATTGTTCTTTGCGTCACCTTGGCAGAATCTAAAACAGAGTATAGTCGCAAAGTGGTTGCAGATAGGAATTTCTGTTACAATAGGCCATATTTTTCTCTCTTGTTTTCTTTGCGAAGTGAAATAGTACACACGTTGCCGTGTAAGTACGTGGTTCTTCATACCCGTTAGTTAAACGTAATCGGAAACATGCTCGCTGCAGGTAAGAATGTGATATGAAAAATCGATGACTTACTACACGTGTCTATTTAAGTAATTATACTCTTGTTTGGAGCACATAGACAACAAATATGTAAATAAAATTTAATATAATGAATTCTTTGCGGACATTTTTTACTCAATCTCTATCCTTAACAGAAACACGGCTTCATAAAATTGCTTTGTCTGCTGAGAATTTTTTGTTTTACTGTAATGGCACTAAGAACAAGACTGCTTTCACTTTCACCACAGAAGTTTCTCGGGGCCAGCCTCACGAAATTCTGTGCAACCTAAATATGGTAATATCAGGGTAAAAAGGTAATAAAACGAATATCCCGTTAGCCCTGGTCTGTTTAGCCTAAAATCTGCACCTCCAACTCACGGTTCCGAATCAGTTCTTAACTGCATTGCTTATGAGACATTACCAACGAGTTCTGAAAATTTGCTAGCAAAAGTCTTATGAAATGGAGTAGCTATTGTCAGCGTAAGAGAGGTATAAAGAGGTATAAACTACAAGGGTTAGACCGTGATTCTCTCAAAATATTATGTGCTTGACGGACCTAATAAATTTTGCGCAAAAGCTCTTTCGCCCCTAAATGTGGTTGGTCCATTGCTGTTGTTAAAATCACAAGTTGGATAGGTGTATTATGTGCGGATGTGGCTTTGGGGGATGGGGTCTAAAATGCGGCTTCCGGATATTTTGTTGAATGTAGGGTGATATCCAACGCAAACTGTAAAATTAAATGACCTCGAAGTATATCAAACTTAGTGAACTGTCAATTGTTATACCTGTCCTTGTGGATCCCATTTTTCCCCGTTTGGAAATTGAAATGGCACCAAAGCTTATTATGAGGCTTTGCGGAGACATTGCAAAAATGTTTTCAAAGGAGTACACAGGCCTAATTGAGGAGAAGCATAAAAATCGTGCTGCTTTTATTTCTGCCACCTTATCGGTTTATCTAATTATGCTTGACCCTTTTTACATCTATTTGATTTACTCCAAGGTGGAGGGAGTGAGAAACCTGATTACTTGCCGCCTGTGGCGATCGGTCTGGTGTTTCTTTTGGAAACTATATCATCAAGCTTGACCAAACAGTATGAAATTGTTGTTAATCAGAAACATAGACAGAGGGTTGTTTTGTTGAAATGAATGTACGGCAATAACTGAAGAATATTGCTTGTATATCCTTTTTTTGTTTTTACATTTTTCTCTTTTTTTCAGTATTCTTAGTAAACAAAAACAAAGGAAAAATCACCATCATGACCGCCCTTCGAAAAGATGAGCTTCCTGTACGCGTCAATCAAAGAGTCCATATATGGTCATCAGGATGCGACTGCTCTGATTATTACTCCGCTGGTGTGTATGCGATGGCAGGCTTCGGAACAAGTGGAACTCGTTTCTTAAACGCATTGGTTCCACTTTACAGAATCTGGACCTTTCAGGATGTTCGAAAAATCCACTTAAAAATGAGAAAAGTATACTTTCAAATTGAACGTTAATGAAATAAAAAACATAGATGTAAACCAAATGTAAATATACTAAGCCCGTAATATATTATTTTTGTGAGGTAAACGTATTTTGCTTGCGTTGTCCATTTCTGGTAGAAGTCAGAGTTGTTTCAAAATGACTCCGCGCTTTAAGGCCTCAGCAAGCAAACGCTGCAAGGTTGCGTCTTACCATGGGCGTCTCCAGGAGGGATCGAAGGAACGTGACTCGCTATTTCTAGTATAAGGGGGAAAACAGTATCTTCTGCACCTCCGACTTTTCTCGAAACCTGTGTCGCTAGTTACTGGTAGACAAAGAAGCTGTGCTTTCTAAGACATCTTTTTCAAATCAGATGTACATAATCTAAAAATGATATTGTTTGAAGGATAAATTTGTGTACTGTACAGTACCATACATGCAAGGCTGCAGAACTTTGGTAGGGGCATGTTGTCACTATTGCTATATCTCACTTGCTACCATTCGTGATCCTAAGAAACTGTAATAGGAACTACTAGATCCCTTTGAGATTGGGCACGGGGTACAAAGAATAACAAAATGGAACTAACATACGATGACGTCGCGTTATATCCCAGGTTCTGCAGTATGCCCCCCCCCCCCCCCCCCCCCCGACTTCACAACACTGACTAACGCTCATGCTTTCTAATCGGACAATGGACTAATTGATGCACAGACCACTTACTGCAAAGACGCGACTTCGAGACGCTTTTTTTTAAAACTTCATCTAGCGTCCTAAGCAAGTGGAGGGAAAGAGTGCAGACAAAACTTTCTTTCTTTTGTAGCAAACATTACAGTACACGTTTTGCAGTTCCAGCGTAATGCAACTCTGGAAGCATATATGCTAAATGAAAATGCACAAAGTATCTTGTTAGGGATACTGAAGCACTTAGGTCTCTTTTGCATTCATTTAGAGCGTTAATATGTCGACTGCAAAATTACGATTACGTGGGAAGTGAAGCTCAATTTTTTTACTTTTCACGCATTTTCTTCTCTATTTTATTGTTTTGAAGCATTTGGGGCATTTGCCTATGCGGCATGATAATATTTTCCGAAGTACCTTTGTCCGAAATAATTCGCCAAATCTTGGAATTTTTGAGGTTTTTTGTTGGTTAACGGGCTCCTTACATCACTGTTTGTGCAGTCATGACAGATTAATTCTGTTAGGTAGGGAGGGGGTCCTAGTTGTAAGGGAAATTACAACTTGATTTTATCAGTTACTGACGATTGGATAGGGACACAGACAAATAACAGATCATTTCTAGGGGCACACTCACAGTACACATTGTTTTTTTTAATGAGCAACTCCATTTTCATGTTAGGCCTCGAGTCGCTTACCAATTTTCCAAAATCAGGGCTGGAGTTGCTTAAGTAGTTGCTTAAGTATCCCTGCAGGTTATCGTCGACTTTCGAGCTTGTTGTAAATGATGAAATACCAAATGATGATTGGATCTTTGATCTCTTAGCTTGACACTCCATCAACTGTGTGATATTTGTTATATATCAACAGTTTGTAATCAAATTCTTAATGAAAAACATTTCTTGATTTGTTTTTCAGGCGCTTTAAAAATTGCCCCTCCTGAACTTGAGGCCTCGAGTTGCTTAGCTTGTTGCTTAGATTTTGGACCAAATCGAGGCCTCACACCTAAGCAACTGAGTTGCTTATATAAAAAAACCGTGTATAACAGAGTATCGAGAGGAGCCACGGTAACTTAAAGAAGTAAATTTTCGTAGATTTGGAAAAAAGTTCGATTTTTCGAAAATGTATTCCCTCTGTTCTGTGTAATCAGCCATTTTCTTCGATCAAAACTGCAGAGCGCACCCTCTTCACACCCTCTTACCTTCTCGTATTGTAAGAAAAGGCAAACCTTTAATTGTTGATATCATGTAGCATCTATCACAGATAGCACTCTGCTTACACAAAGGGCAGACCCGCAACAACAACGTATCTATGACATTATGTGGAAGCATCTCTATATTAAATTACAAAACTGGGCCGGCGGAGCAAGTGCGACTGCGCCGGCACGAGCCGTAATCTCTCCTTTTAAGATGAGCGGTGGGCCCGATTTTGAACTGCCCTAGTAAAATAAATAAACCACCTAAAACGGGGTAACTAATAAATAAAGGGCAGCTGGGGCGTCAAAGGGCAACGTCCCTTAATTTTGGCTACGAAAGAGAAGTAAGCCATGAGGCACCACTATTTTTGGCGTATTTTTAAGCGAACTCTTGCGTGTCCTCTTTTCATTCCGAATAAAGAGGAAGTTAAATGCAATTCTTATTTCATTCCAGGGTCTTTCTACCGCGTAGTTACATATCTACGCATCACTAAGAGGACGTCGTCGAATTCAACCTTTGTAAGGTTAATCTTTTCAGCGCGGGTACAACTAGTCGACTTAATAAACCCTACAAACTGAAATGAAAATCGAATGGTTTGGCTAAGGCTTGAAGCACACTTTGTATTGAGAGGCGGAAAAAAACCCCTATTGTTATCACTGGTTGTGAATCAAGGGGGCGGGGGGGGGACCCAACAAAATTTGGGATCCATAATAAAGTACTCAGAGGAGAGTATTTGCAAGGAACAACATCAAGATAGAAGCTAGAGATACAAAGAAGTCGACAGCATATTTTCCAGTGACGGTCCATGATTCTTACCAGGCTACTACACAACACTCTCTATTAACAACAATCGTGATAAATTAAAATCCAGTCTGGCGCAAGTAGAAAGACAGGTTTTGATCTGGAAAAGTTCTATTTCAGCTCTTGTTGCGCCGCGAACAGTTCCCTCTCTTGCTCATAAACGTTGATACAGCGAATTGCAGAGTTGCGTCATGGCCAAGCAACAACTTATCCAATAGCTCAGATTCAAAACCTGCCTTGAACTTCAAACGCTTGCATTATTATCTATATTGAATACTGTTAAAGTTAACGATACATTATTTTACAAATGCTGACGAATAAAATAAGCGTTTATTGGAAGGGTAGGAAACTAGTGTTAAAAGGGGGAAATGGTGTATCAAAATCTGGAATGAAGTTAGGTTAGGTCATTTAGCTATAGAATAAACGCACTACTTTTTCTGAACGGATTATCTGCGTGGAAACTTCCAAATTTCAAAGAGGCGTCACAATTGTTGACACCGTTTAGTTCTACAAAAAAATCCACTTCAAGCTTGACGGTGGGAGGGGCTGCATGGTGAGAAGAGTGCAAGGAATTTCCGTAAAAAATCTAACCTTTGGACACTACCAATGAACATCGACACAAGTCGCATTCCATGCTAGCTGGGTCTTGCACTTTTCATACAAGACACAAACACGCGTACGTGGGATCCGAGTATCTTACAAAAACTCGTTACCAGGTTAGCAAGTACCTGCCTACTTCATAATTTCAGTGCCTTAAAAAGGCTGCAAAGCATTTTTTTACCTCAACGTACTCAACTTAAAATCAGTGCTTTGCGTACCACCGCATTGGTTAGCAAATTTGTAACGTCCCTAATTATCGCTTGTGCGATAAAATACAGTCAACCTATAAAATATAATTAACCTGGAAAGCAATGCACTGGGTATTCTCGATTCTAGAAGGTGATGTTTCTCTAGTTTTTCTACCTTCGTAGTCTGCTCCGATGACGAAGCACGACATTGGCCATCGCCGATTTCTGACGTAACGGGTAACTGGAGGTCGCTCGGAAGGATATTCTATCTCTGAGGTTGACTGTAAGTGATAAAAGCACCATTTACCTACGTTATTAAAATCTAAGGAAGGAGCATATGATAATCACCACGGCAAAGCCTTCTGTATAAACAGAAGCGAGGCTGAAGACAATCAAACCTGGCAGTCACTGGCTACTAGCAAGTGCTGTGTTTTACGAATAAAATCACTCAATCTCCGAAACTGAGGCTTCTTCGTCAGATCCATTTTAGGACAAAATGTGGAACAGTGTAATTCATGATTTCGTGCAGTTTGTGCTAGTGGTGTTCAGATCCTATCCAAAATTGAATAACCCTATGGATATTGTAAAACCTAATCGTTATCCTCTTACAGAGGTCTATAATATCGTAGAATCCAAATTTAGTATTCCACTGTTACCACTTTTGTTCTGAGATATTCGTTCAGAGCTTCCATTCCTGTAAAACGAAAGAGATATCATCAGATCAAGAAGACATGATACGCGCATATAACCATAAATACAACGACCTAAACGGTTAATAAAAATCACATCTATATTCTGCAGCTGCCTCTGAATACGTTGGCGTTTTCACACCATTGCTTCTCTGCACTGTATAAAGATAATAGATCTCTCAAAATCCAGATTGCGTCTTTGAAGCAAGGACTTTGCCATGTTTTGACTGCTGCCTTTAAATAGTTCGCATCATCACTAGTCCCAGGGAAGCGAGGTCCATCCCAACACTCGACTCTCTCGATTAATATATGGCACCGGTTAATGAATCGTACCAAAAACATCAAAGTCCTGCAGATTAGAAAAAAAGGTCAACAAATAAGGAGCCTGGGAACTTTTAATTTCGCTTGGTTGTCTCCAACAAAGGCACTGGTCAATAGCGTCTCCCAGAAGCTATGCCAAATGACGAAAAACCAACATGGCAGACTAAATGGTAGAAGAAAAGGTAGGTCAAGCGCCAGCAGATGCATCGCTTACTTTGTGCTGCCAAGCGGTAAAGAAAGCTTGAAGAAAGGCCCAACACCAACCAGTAAGACCACCTTGCACCCACTTGTGTTCGATGACCACAAACTAGCTGTTGACTTGCAAATCGACTTATAAATTAATTTTGACTTGCCGTTTTACCCAAGTTCCTTCAACTGACATATCAAAGAGATGTGCTCTCCCAGTATACCTCATACCTTTTAAATACTGAATCACTGAAAATAAAACACACTTCCTGACATATACATCCTCTACATGAATCACTCTCACATCTACAGAATATTTTTAATGAACACTAGAGAAATAGAATATATGTCACCACCGGGGATCGAACCCGTGACCCACGCTTTCGCGGCGTGCGCTCTACCAAATGAGCTAGGTGACCTCCGATGTTAACATACTTCTATTTCTCTAGTCGCCACATTAGCTCCCACTCATCCACCGGTGGACATCGACATCCAGCCCAACGCAATTGAGCCATGTGACTTGACCAAGGAAGAACTGCCCTCCGGCCCGTCATCAATGCAAAGCCCATTAAAGTTAGAAAGTATCATCGAGAAGACAGGATTTGAAATGTTAGTTTTGAAAAGAACACTAGAGAAATAGAAAATAAGTCACCACCGGGGATCGAACCCGTGAG
>JAAAKM020006258.1:0-10601 GCA_010016025.2 Alatinidae sp. Z8VKAUB7J3 | reverse complement strand
GTAGTAGTAGTGTTAGTGGTAGTAATAGTAGTAGTAGTAGTAGTAGTAGTAGTAGTAGTAGTAGTAGTAGTGGTAGTGGTAGTAATAATAGCACTAGTAGTGATAGTGGTAGTAGTAGTAGTAGTAGTAGTAGTAGTGGTTGTGGTAGTAATAGTAGTAGTAGTAGTGGTAGTGGTAGTAATAGTAGTAGTAGTAGTGGTGGTGGTAGTAGTAGTGGTAGTGGTAGTAGTAGTAGTAGTAGTGGTGGTGGTAGTAGTAGTGGTAGTGGTAGTGGTGGTAGTGGTGGTAGTAGTAGTAGTAGTAGTAGCAGCCGGTAGCTAGTAGCACCAGTACAAGCACCAGCACAAGCCTTGTCATGACGCCTAAACCACTGCAACATTATAGTGAGTGAACACTCTTGTTGGCAAATTTTACTTGTCAGGGATTACAATCAAAGTTACATTACTGCCTCCAAAGCTTCTAGCTTACTGGGGTGTTTATGCAGCAGCAAAAACAGACTAACGAACTTGCCTTCTAATCAACAATTAAATCTTAGCAAGATCAAAATTAAAACAGCGAGGGATATGTAACTTCGGGTAATGGCCAATAAGTCTAATGTAAGGCACTTAATGCTAACGCATGCGTCCAAACTATAAACTGGATCAGTTTTGCGAGAGTAACAATCCTTTCCTCTTAGGACTTCCTTTCTCGCACGTCTATTTGTGATACAGCTTACTAACATAGTTACTGGTGATAAAGCAGAACGTCAACATGTTCACCTTCAAAAAGATCTATCTGCAAATTAACACTGCAACTAACAGGGACATTGAAAAACGCAGAATGCCATAAGAAACTGGCATGCGCTAGATTTGCCTCAAAATACAAATCACATGTCTGATACATGATAACACTTTGCTTTACCTGAATCAGTAGGGACACTTGAGTCGTCGAAATCTACCAAGATCAGTCAAAAGCTTACAACTAACGAGTTTGCCCTAATTTAATATCATTGTACTAGTGTAAAGTTTAATGGTAATACGGTTGCTTAAAATATACATATTCAAACTTACGTTCAATTACAGGCCTGTCACATATGACAAGGAAGCGGGACCTAAACTATTCCAAAGTTCCCTATTCTTACACCAAATGAGACCCGTTATGCGCCTGCTAATAAGCACAATGGTCGAAACTGTTACATGTTAAACTTTCAAGACATTATGTGTTAATCAAAAGTAAGAATAGAGCAACGACTCAAAACCCATTGAAACTATGATACCAACCCACTTAGTTCTTCGTATATCCGGATGCACCTTGTCATGCTTTCGTCAATAACTGACCTGACCACATTTCATACACCGTCCAACAACTACGATCACATGTTCTTTGCAAGCGTAAATGCCACTTAGCGACTATGTGTGATCGGAAAATTTAAGTGGTACAAAGGGTAAAACAATTTAAGGTCTGATTCTCAAAAATTAAGTTCCATTTTTCGGTGTTTGCGCTGCAATGCGCATAGATAGGAAATGGTAACTCTGAAGCACCAAAACGTAACTACAATGTTTAATGTGTTGTTTAAACCCAAACACTCCTTAAAAGCGTCGTGCAATCTTCGGCTGAATAACATTGCTACAAAACGCATTTTCCATACCGTTCTCCACAATTTACCAAAAATTTACCACTGATACGCAAACGTTTATGTTTTGTTTATTACATTTCTAATACCAATTCCCCATTTGTACCTGCGTACATCAACGAGTAAAAGAACTTTCGTGTCAATACATTGGAATGGCGAGCCTATACACCAACAGAACATACTCTCCTGGTCACAATTTAGGTAAACGATAAAATGAAAATCAAAGAAGCAATTGCCAAAAAGTCGCCAAAAAGTCTCTGAATTATCTATATGCATTTTGACTGCCAAAGTTTTTTATTATAAACGTTTGGTTCCTTTTATTTATCCAAAGTTAATAACAGTGAAATTATTCATAAACTAGAATACATTCGATTAATTCCCTTACACGATTGGTCTCTGCCTCAATAACGGATATGCTGTACGGGAACTCGGGTTAAACTAGACCATGGTGCATTGACGTATCATAGAGCTTTTCAGAGGCCAAAGAAAGCGCGGCCACAAAAACAAAATGGCATTTTCTGACTGAAATCGTTGTGACCAATGGCGTTTTATTTAGTAACTTTCTATTTAATATAGTCGCATTTTAGTTAACATATTTCGGTGGAACAGTTCGTGTATCTGTCGCCATAAGAACACTTGCTTCTTAGCAGGCACTGTGAATTACAAATTACCCATTTTTTCAGTTTCTTCCCGTCCTCCCTTCCCCAAATAATCCTGTTCGGCTCTCACTAAGGTGTTCGGCAACTGACTACAGCAGGTTGAAAGCATCCCATTTGCTACTTTTGGTTTCAAAGACTCACCCTACTACTACACGCCCCCCTCACCATCTCATATTCCTAGCAACAGACCTGTTTTAATACAAACTGACTTGGTCATCGTTAAATCATAAAAAATGTGGCTAGGTTTAACACTGACCATATTTGGTGGCAGTTCATTCCTGCCGTTTTTCTTAGACAAGAAATCTAAAAAATCAACCGGAAACTTTAATGTCCTCTTCATAAAGTCCAAGTAACAGCATTATGAGGAAACCAAGGAGAAGTCCAAAGCTCTGTAACAGCAGCGTTGGTCGTGGGTTCCTCCTCAGCTCCCTACTATGGAGGAGCTCTGGGAGCTAAAGACGAAAAACAAAACAAAACATTGAGTGTCAACTAGTCCAGAACATGAATCTTGTTAGATATTACTTTTTCTTCCAGGAGATGAGTCTTAATTGTTAGTTGAACCTGACAAGTTCCTTCTATAAAATTAGACAGACGATGATATCTTACACGCTCTCGACATTTCCACATTTATCAAAAATAGACATTTTCTTTAACTTTTCTATTTTATCTTCATCAGATATATATATATATACATGAGGATGGGGAGTTCTTAGAGGCATATGTTGCCGAAAAAAAACATCTGTAAGAAAACTTTTCCTAAGCAATGGAAACACATGAGATCTAGCACAAATAGCCCTGGTCTCTGGACCAGCGGTACAAGTCTGAATATTGGTAAATAAACGTCGATGTCACTTAGGGAACAGCGAACCTCAGCATTAAAATAAGTAAAGTCTTTGTCTTCAAAACGACTGTTACTTCTAATGTAGGGGCTGACAGAGTTAGATACAAGATATTGCCAACTCGGGAGCGCCGACAAAGGTAGAGTTTCCTTCCACTAAGAAGTAGTTCAACATTTGCTGCTAATAACGAATATAAGTTTGTCATATAAAGGCATCATGTTAAAAATAGGAGGTTAAGTCAAATTTAAGGTCAACTTCTACAGTAGTACTAAAATGTTTGATGACGTTCAGTGCCCCTACCGGTACTACTCATTGCCTTCCACGTACATAGAAGCTTTGTGTGAAAACAAAAATTCTGTGATACCACAGCATGGTCATGGGGCATATTAGATTTTGATGCTATAGAATTACATTGTGTTGATTGCAAAGCCTTTCCAATGACGGTTATGGTTTCGTTTTAATTCTATGATCATTCGAAATTGCCTAAAATCGTTCATTAAGTGTTGTAAAGTGTCATAAATTATGCTTTTACACGGCTAAAAATTTACTTATTCATATTTTGTAGAAATGAGCTTCGCATTGCTATGGTCATCTATTAAATCAGTTTCAATTTTCCCCCCGAATTACTCTTAAAATAGGGCACTACGGGATGGAACTACTTTACCTAACCATATACGTTGCTCATGACATAAAATTTGAACTTCGTATTAGCTGTTTTAAACGCATTATCCTCACAAATTTAAAAGGCAAGTTTAATATTCTTACCATGTCGACTAATGCAATATAAATGAAAAGTCCACCTGTAACAGCAAATATCCACGGCAAAGCATCAACAGATTGTCCAACGGCAACTCCAACGCAGGCACCAACAATGGCGGTTAATGAGGATATAAAATTTAGGATTAGTGCGTGTTTAATGGGTAATCCTGAGCTTAAGAGAATTGCCAAGTCACCTAAATAAAGAAAAGAAATGTCAACGTTTCGACTCCTTCGCGCATTTAACAATACTTACATATGCATTAGAAATCTGCAAAGTCTGATGCGTAAATCTACTCCACGGTATTATGAAGTTGCGGCTAACTTCTCATTATCATTGATACAACTCTGATTAAACATCACCTCTTTTCTCGAACAAGTCAAGATTCCCTTTCGTCCTTTGCGTTAACTCGATTACCCAACGGCCTCTCTTTACCAGTACTAGCTAAACGGTGAGTTTCTGGCTAAGGTAACACTTTTGACTACTACACAAAAATTTAACATTTCTGAAGCTTCGTTTCATCAAACTTCAAGGTTACAGATTTTAAATACACTCCAGAGCCAAAAACGGCCCTTCGGTCCATTCATTATCAGGCATGACTCCTAACATAATTACGACTAATGACAATATACGTCGTTAGTTAACACAATTGATGTGCATTGCATTATGATTTGCCACCTACCTGTAAACTCATTCGTGAGGAAAAAGGAAGGACGTGATCGATTTTTCGTTTCTTCAAGACAGGAATTTATGGCTGATGCAAATTCTTTTATTGTACGCAGATATAGTATAAAATGAATAGCATCGCCTTATCAAAAACAAAGGGCGTGTATATGCAATTAAACCATGAAACCAATGTGATGACATTTTATGGTTTCAGTCCAAATGCTGTCACATAGCGTCCTCCCCCGGGAAGTGAGTGATAAAACCTTCAGCTCGAAGGGGCCTAAAGTTGGAGCTGCAATGGTGGGGGAAAGGCAGATGCAGGGGAAATGCATTAATTCAACAAATAGTGGGGTTAGTATTTTCTGGCGATCTAGAACTGCCAATTTTCAAATTTTGCTTTCGACACTAACCATGGTGATGCCTCATTAAAACACTAAATTGGGAAATGAGTAACGCAGTGTGGTTTTGAAAGTTTACAAGTCATTATGCCACAACGCATACTACTACTCTTGATGCTTTGAGAGTTAACAAGTCACGCAAAAACGCATTCTACTACTCTTGTCTCACTTCAATCTTCCAAATGGTGAACATCTTGTTTTCCATATATGTGAATTTATTTGAGTGGTGTTCCTTTAGCATTTTACATGTTAAATACTTGTAATCGACATCCCTTAACTTCCTAATCTCAAAAAAGTAAAATTAGCATTTCATCAACTTAGGACAAACCACTAAGGTACATTGGGATTTCTCTTAGTATAATCATATTTTTTCCACTAAACGTACTTATAGATCTATATGCATCACCTGTCCTAACTCTATTTTTGTTGTACGTTTCTTTACAGCCTGTAAGTACCTAAATTCTCTTCTCTTTCTCAATGCTGATCTCTCCTGTTTCTCAATGCAGATCTCTCAAGTAACTCTATTTTAAGTGCACATTTCTTTTGCTCCTACTGCTTATTACATCTCGCAAATCATGCCTTAAAACGGTCCAAACACTGGCCTTCTCAATTACTCTGAAGCAAATATACAGTGCCATGGGCCTCTACAACGTACAGTGCTTTACTGTCTATATATCCTTAAACTTCTCCATCATCTACTCAAAGCACGAAATTGCATCTATAAGATTTCGAAAGATGGTATGTGAAGCATGTGAAATCCTGCAGCTGATAAAAATTCGTTTCCTCACGAAAAAGACGACCTTGACGCATGTACATTGTTGCCTTTTTGTCAGAAACATTCAATTATCCGCCAGTCATACCTATGTCATTCTCAGTTCGAGAGCAATTATATCTTGCAGGTAAGTAAACGCCCCCATTAGGTCTATTCAGTTACTTATGTAGCTGTGGCTATTGCGAGGTCAGTTGACTTGTAGAAACTAAACGGAGCAGTTGTCTTTGTAACCACCCTTGATTTAGAGATCATCCAATGGACTGTTACATGGAAAATGGAGTTATCCCATAACGGAGATACCTAACCACGCGCTGTACTCAAGTGGTACGCTATTTTAACACTTTTCTGGTGGTCACTTGGTGTGCGTAAGATGCACTTTGATACTACGACGAAAAACTACAAAATACACTACATTAAACATCGTGAAATGATATCTTGAAGATTTTGGTAACTCACCCAACTCGTGCGGTAGTTCGTGGCATAAAATTGCAATGGATGTACTGATTCCTCCATACAATCCAGTTGGAAACTTCTCAGTGAAAGCTGCGCCTATTGCCAATCCATCTACGAAATTGTGTAGCGAATCCCCGAATAATATCATAAGTACGATTGCTTTGTAATTTCCGAAGACTGGCTTTTGTGAACTGAGACCACCCTCTTGAAGAGTCTCTTGCGCTTTAGTGTATGTTTCAACTTTCTGGAAACACAGAAAAGTTGAACGGATTTGAAATTGGCTTGTAGCGTAGTAATAGCCATTGAAAAATACTCAGGAATAGCAAATTATAATAAAGTATGTAACAACAATTGCAGTGATCATGTTGCAATGCTATTGATACTACTTGTTCCAGCTAACACATCGCAGCCAGCAGCTGGATGCCTGTAGAAGATAACGACCAACACCAAAATACTAGAATATATCGCATTACGGTTGAAGAAACTGGATACACTTACAGAGAACCGTAGCATGGTACCACAGGATTTAAAGCAACGGCAAAAAATAGTAGTGGGCGTAGCAGTGATAGTCGTAGAGGAAGGACAAGGGTATGAGGATCATGCCAGCAATAGGGGGTGATAAGAACGATACAACAACGAAAATGACAATAACAATGACGGAAAATTGAAATGATCATTCTTATCATCACCTCATCGTTTTTATTATGATGATGATCATCATCAAGCCCGAACTAACTGAAAGTAAGTTAACTCAATGAAATACACCTTTACGTCCCTTAAAAGCTTTAACAATCGTCTTCAATAGCACTCCTTCGGTAACGGATTTATAATAAACGCCCATCCTCCACATAGTACGGTCTAAAAATAAGTTTCATCATCAAAAAAGGCTACGTAATGACCTACTTGTTTTTCCTGATCCATCGCTGCTTCTGACGGTTTCCAAGACAAGTCAACGGTACTATCACACTGATGAACACCTGATGGCCCTTTTACAAGATGCGTATGTTTCTGCAATGGAGAAGCAATCACGGATCAAAACATTTAACATTTTACAAAATGTTCTTCGATCATTACGTGAAGTATCATATTCACTGGCAATCCTTCATTGGCTGTAGTCTACCCAGCTGTTCTGGCAAATTGAATCCCTTTAAGCGCAAGAAGTTAACAGCTGCAAAATGATGCATTCAATCTTCCGGGTATTTAGCTTTAGTATACAACGCATCACCCTACGGAAGTGGCGTTCTACACTGCCCCAACAGTCTTAATATTCTTGACGACAGGATATCTTCACGTCATTTAGTGAGCCATTTATAACATGCTATACAGGCAAAGAAACAGCGATGAACTTTAACAACCATGGAAGTGAAGTGCTATAACTAGTATACTTAACAGACACCAGACGTAGACTGTGACGATAAAGCAATGCCCCGCCATCATCCTGAATAATGTAAACTATGGAGCTGACTAGAGAAAGAACCTTTTTATGGAACCACCTCGGTCCCCTATCTAAACTCACTACGAGAAGGGATCTAAATCTGTCTCAATGGTTATTGCAAAAAAATTGAGACTTTTCTAACGATGTGGTAGAAAAATGTATATATACAGACAATGAGTGCGTGTTTACTAAGGTCGCTAAGCCACAATGCCCGACGCCAACAAGGCATTCGATTAACATAGATGAAAAACGAATCAAAAAGCCACCCTAAAAACACAATTTCATGAATGAGCAAGAGGTGCATTTTTGAATCAGTACCCCGCCACTGTAAAAACAAATACCCGGGTAATAAAACAACTATCCAAAAATCTTCGATTTCATTGCCGGCGTTTCCTTCATGAAAACTTACCAACTAATTATATCCTACGAGTATGACAGCATGTCAAAAGAGAGGGTGCCTATGGCATATGACTTAACAAATAAGCTAAGGCCACTTGAGGTAATTCAATTCTAATTATAACTGTAAGAATTTTACGCAAGTAAGGCCACCAATAGACGACAGCGGGAGAATAAACAGTACTTCCATCATCCCGACTAAGAGCAACAACTGAAGAAAGCAAAAGAATAAATGACACTCTTAAATGGTAATCCTCCACTAAACGTATGAATATATATATATATCTCTGGCACTGATGACAGTGATGAGGGCTCAAAGCCGAAACACGACAAATACTAATTAACTTCCTGTCCCCACTGAGTGAAGGAAAAGTCGCGGACGACCGACACTAAAAATTTCCGCCTTAGCTTTTGGGCTTGATGGTCCAACGGTTGACATGTTTGTTTAGTAATCATAAGGTCGTGGGTTTAAATCCGGTCATCGCCCTTAAATTGCAAGCTATTGTGGTAATGCTCCACTCCTTGAAAATTATATGTAATTGCAATGTGTCTGCTGAGAATATGTATGTCTGGCAGTGAGGAAGGCACAAAGCCGAAACGCAATAAATATCAATTATTCGCAATTATAAGTTTTCGAAAATTAAACGGCCCGAGTAATCCTTAATACTACTCTAAATGCCCCGTATATGAGCCTTGCACTTCGAAACAATATTTAAATGGTTGGTGTTCAGCGGACCGTATTTTCAAGGTAGTTTGTATCTGCTTGAGGTAATCGCAGTTATTAGAAGTTACAATAAATCCCGAGCTGTGGCAGAGCCTCGGGATTATGTAGAGACAGGGGCTTAAATTCGGAGGGCTCTTTCCGACTTCAAACTACGAGGGGAGACCGGGGCGCGTATGTTTAGGGAAAGCTTACATCTTTTGGATTTACATGCACGTTTGTTAACAAAGTCTGTTAAAAGTTAAACAAATACGTACTGTCAAGTACCCTTTATCACGGAAATGTCAAAGTGTCTTTATTTGGAAATTATTAAATTCCGATTGAATACGTATAACGTGTCTACCTACAGTTACCACGTATGTCTAGTACGTAGTTAAATAAATAACCATCGGTAAAATGATTCTAAACGTAATCTTAACATAATCAAACTAAGAAATGTAGGGTTACCACTATCTTTAGAGGGTAAATTCCCAAGATTTCCTGGATTCCTTTGAGGTTTCTTAACCAAAACTCTAGTATCATAACATACATTACCGCACACATACTTGATGGCAAGAACGGACATGATATAAAGAAATAAGATGATTTGTGGTACAAAACTTGAATATTGCGTTGAGTAACGGGTTCATTTTGCTAAACGTTTTCGCCATAAACTGATCACAGCAATCGTATGGAGTAAAATCAGAAAGCTATCACGATGAATTTATAGGAAACGAGAAGATCCTAGAAAATAAAGGTCACGTGAGCGACACGTTTTCTGCCTCTCGTGTTATTGACAAAGGCGTAAATTGTAAACAAATTCTTTTTGTCGACAGAGTTCTTTGTTTTGATAAATGCGGCCTCTAAAGCGGCAAGATGAAAAGGAGATCTGGCTCTCGCTTATACCCTACACGAATCCTCTTGAGAGTCGTCAGCACATGACGGGTTTTCAATCAAATGCTGTCCTATTGCCGAGTCTGTTTTGGGATCTGTTTTGGGATATAAATTCATCGTAGTAGCTTCCTAATTTCACTCCATAAGATTAATGTGATCAGTGTATGGCGAAAACGTTTAGCAAAATGAGTCCGTTACTCAACGCAATATTCAAATAAGATGATGGCGTCCATCTACCACTTCAACAAATTTTAGGATGCTTTTCCTGCAAATCCTGGTTTACCTAGAGGACTGCAAATTTAGAATTACAGAATCAACTTTCAGGAGGATTACAGTATTTTCAGGCCGGGTAGCCACCAAAAAATACTAAGATAGCTATCGTGTCCATAACTCTCAGTAAGACTGGAATAGAATACATTTCGACGCCAATATTTAGATCTTGTGTTTTTTTGCATTTCGTGTCTCTTGACCCGCAAGTTACATGAAACCAGGTGTTCGAAAAATATATAAGGAGCAACTCAATGAGAAAGTATCGCAAATTTTATACTTTTGCATGCGTCATCCTCTACGTAACTATTTCATTCAATCGTACAATCCTCCTCCATGTAATGCAACATATTTGAATTTTAAGTCACACATCTAATCATTTTGCTTGTTGAAAGTTGACAAAATTTTGACAAGCTGCAACGGTTAATAATACTGTAATCCTAAAACAGCAACCGTGACAGATCGTCACGTTTGTCCTGATGTCTCTAATCCAAGGATCAGAGACGAAATTTTTAAAGCCCCTTGAATGAGACCGTCCGGCCCACCTTTCCAAATAGAAAGAATGAAAGTGTCACTATAAACATAGCAACGGTTTAAATTTCATTCCGATTGTTTTCATGAAGAAATAAAATACTATAAGTATTCGTTTTGTTAAGCACGCGTTAACTGTCAAAGTAATGCGACACCAAAAACTCTTCCGATTTTCCTAGCGCTATCGAGCTATCATAAACACTTTTTATTGTGATTCCCATT
>JAAAKM020006257.1:0-10603 GCA_010016025.2 Alatinidae sp. Z8VKAUB7J3 | reverse complement strand
ATAACTTTCTTTTCGGAGGTTTCCGTATCGAAGTAGATAGAGGTGTTGGATTTGGTATATCGAATAGAGTCGGTCTGCCATGCTGCTTGAGACGGTTTCTCAAAACGTTTACAAACATGCATTCTTCGAGGTGATTAGCACACAGCTTAAGGTTATTGTACGAGAACTTGCTTTATTATTTTATTATATTTTTTATTGCGTGCTCTAGGTTTTCTAGATGCGTCAGAATCTTGGCCCATGGTTCCCCAAAGACGCCGTACGATGAGGGAAGTGGAGGCTGCAGCAATGAAAACAAACATTTGGTTTCGCGCGAAATTAGAAGTTACTTACTTCGGTCACAGGGCGCCGAGGGTCCAGTACGCAAAGTGCGGCATCATAGGATGTCATTAAAAAAAAGGGCAGAGTGGGTTCTCTGTACATTCCTCCTCTGTGGCCTAGATTGACAAGAACAACTTTGTTTACTCGAAGGCTGATTAGTATTTCCTCGTTATTTCGCTTTTCATTTCAGTTACAGAAAATTCGATGGGTTTGTGATTTATCCTCAAGAATAATCCGTAAGCTTTTTGCATCAGTAAAGGGCAAGGGTGTGAATGTGGTTTTCATAAACGTTTTTGGTGAATATGTACAGGGGACAAAGCATGCCCGCAGAGAGGATTTTCTGGCGATGTCAAGAAATTGTACGAGGGAGGGGGGCAATTTGGGGCAAGAAATCAGCTTTGGAGGGGCAATGCCCCCTTGCCCCTCCCTGGCTCCGCGCCTGATCATACTGCATATTGACTCCCCCGAAGTTTCCATGTACCGTTTACGAGGTTCCTTACATTTTCCTGTCATTTAAGTGTAGAGATAAGACTTTGGCTCCCAATGAGTCTAAAGAGCTACTCCTGTTATTTTCCTTTGCCTCAATTACACATGCGGAGTTTGAAAAGTTGTTTTGTGGTACAAAATTGGAATATTGCGTTGAGTAACGGATTCATTTTGTTGAAATGAAATGAAGCTGAATTCATTTAGCAAAATGAATCCGTTACTCAACGCAATATTCAAATACGGAGTTGTAAGGTGATACGATACATTTATGCAGAAAAATGTAACGTATGTCGTGAATGTTGTCAAGCATCTCCGATTTACAGAAGATTAGGTGTATGTTGGCCAGACCCGCAGCTAGCCATTATTATAACTAGAAAGGGGATAATTAGTTTATGAGCAGGAGTGCACCTAGAGAGGGGAGGAAGCGGAGGCCTCCCATGCCCTAATTTTTCTACCGAAAATTGTGCCCTCGTCTTAAGCACAACTAGAAGGGAGGCCTTGCCCTTGAACGCAAGACGCTAACTGTTGGTCTTCATTTTTATGAGCCACGTAATTCTTAACAAATAAGCTTTTTGATCCTCAAATAATTCTCAAGTCGATTCTTAGATTTCTTTGCTATGAATCTATTGTAATTTTTGTTAGAAATTAGTTAATTGTGCGTAGGGGAAAAGGTATATTAGACTTAGAGTGTAGGCAACAGATTGATTTTCAATAAAATGAACTCCTACGACTTCGTCGCTTCATAAAAATAAATATATGAGAAATCCTGCCCTCATTCTGATAATGCTCCCCTGCCCTCAAAAAGTTCTAGTTGCACCCCTGATGAGCATTGAAATATTTAATTTATTAGCAAATACTGTAATTGCGGGTAACTCGTGATAATGCATAGGAGCATTAATATTAAGAGATTTATTGACAAGAGCCGATATCATTATAGTAATGACTGATAATAAAATGAAGTCGGACAAGTATTTTGGCAAATTTCTGACACCGGAGAGGGGGTATAAAATTTTATCTGAAGGATATGGCCCCCTAATGCCTCCTCCCTGGCTATGGGATTGACATTGCTTTACAATAACAGGAAGTATGAATGCTAGGATATAGTGCAAGGTGTAATTATAAGCGCAAAGCGACATTGGTGATATTTTGGAGTAATGACGCTTTCAAAACAAGTGCAACAGCTGTGTCAGGTTATTTTTCAGGTATGTGGATTTGAACATGGATCATCAAATCGGGATTGAGTTTCCCTGATTTGAACCGGGATCATTAAGCCAGGATTGTGTTTTCCTGGTTTGAACAGGGATCATCAAGTCAGGATTGAATTTTCCTGGTTTGAACAGGGATCATCAAGTCAGGATTGTTTTTCCCTGGTTTGAACCGGGATCATTAAGTCAGGATTGTGTTTCCCTGGTTTGAAAAGGGATCGTCAAGTCAGGATTGTGTTTTCCTGGTTTAAACAGGGATCAACAAGTCAGGATTGTGTTTTCCTGTTTTGAACAGGGATCATCAAGTCAGTTTTGTATTTTCGTGGCTTGAACCGGGATCATTAAGTCAGGATTGTGTTTCCCTGGTTTGAACCGGGATCATCAAGTCGGGATTGTGTTTCCCTGGTTTGAACAGGGATCATCAATCGAGGATTAAACAAACCATAAAAAGACTTCTCACTACAAGGGCAGTGGTTGCGGGGGCCAAAAGAGATGGTCAATAACCTAACAATACATAAGCGATACGTGGCTCTAGCAGACTGGAGCGAGAAGCCAACTTGAAGGGCACAGGTAGCTCTCACCACCCTTCCCATCTCAGTCAAGTTTTTCAAGTAAGGTTGGTTTGGAATCTCTTTTTCTTGTCAGATTCTTGTTGATTGTTGCTTTATCAAAGAAATGTATAGCTTTCTTAGTGATTGTTTATACGTTAAGACTGTAGACTTAAAATATATTAGCTTCTGGTGCGCTGATCAGAGGCTGTGACTGCAGTAACAAAGCCCCAGTTCAATCTTAAAAGAACTGCATTGTATCACAGTGGAGATATACAAGCGCAGGGAAGAATGCCATCGCACGTTAGTAACGTCAAGATTGCCAATCTTTGGTAACCTCAAGTAGGATCGGTGGTAATACTGATTCACGTAACTAGAGATGATGTGGATTTTAAGAACCTAATGTTATACTCAACACGATCTTCGAGTTCCTAACAGTTATGCTAATTAGAGAATGTTTTTCTCTCATACTTTACTCCTCAATTTGACATTACGTATTACAAGTGCATTGAAGGAGTTATTAAATAATTATGGTCGTAGTTTTTAAGCATTTAAATGATTTCAAAAAAGCGTGTGCTTTGTTAACATCTCTGCCAAAACTACTTTCAAATGCCTAATCATTCTCTTGTATGCCATACCCGGCGATGACATTTTCCCATTTCTCTGATAGTATCTCAGAATGTTCATCTGAAACCTTTCTAATCCTTATTGTTTGTGTAAAAGCTAATTTAGTCGCCGAAACACGATCTCACACCTTTTAAAACATGTTTACGATTCTCTAATGGTATCTGTTGTGGCCATAGATGTAGAAGGTATCGGAAACCAGGACTTACGTTTACGATTCTTAAGATCTGCTTTCCCTAGATTATATTTTCATTAGCAGTATTATAACATGAACTTTAAAATCGAGACCGCTCTTCTGATGAAAATAGTCTCCTCACTTATCTACGCGAGCCTGCAAATGATTTAACCAAGACCGTATTTTCCTGCTTTGCGAGCCAGTGTCAAACCAGGGCCGCGGCCAGCGGGAGATGGAGGGGACGGAGGGACTTAGCCCCCTATATTTACCATTAGCCCCCAGATTCTGCTATCAAGATTCAATAACCATAGGCTTTCCTTACGAAGTTGCAGTGTTAACCCCTCTAAAATTCAGAATGAACCCCCAAAGGTCAGATTTGCCCTTCCACATTTTTAACTCTGGCTACGGGCCTGTGTAAAACGATCGCTGTATTCTCATTTTAAAAGGGCGTGAATAGCAACACATCGATAAGCAACTGTGCTGAAATTTGTGGACATTATAAGCGTCCGCAGCACTTAATTCACTGAATTTTATACATTTGAAGATCCCCTTTATTGCGGCGTTTTTCAACCTCCAACAGTATTTACCTTCAGCGCAAAGGTCTAAACATAATAATAACTACATGATTGACTCACTAATCCAAACAAGGCACGTGAAAACATGAAGCAGGAGCAGATCATTTTAGCTTGATTTTTTGTGTTGCCATCTTTCTAATCGCTACAGCTCGATAATTGGGTCACTTTTTCTAACAAAACTAATAGGACTTATTGTTCTGTATTGTTCGTTAAGACGATAACCACGGCATCGGCCCACGCTCCTTGCGCTTCCAAAATTTCGAAGTACCTCCCTTGATCCAAAGGACGCAATCAGGGACCGAATGAACTTCCAATATATAAGCAGTGTCTAAGAAAAGCTGAAACTATCATTGGTGGTGGTGACAGGCTTTTCTATTTCTCTAGTGTTCTTTTCAAAACTAACATTTCAAATCCTCTCTTCTCGATGATACTTTCTGACTTTAATGGGCTTTGGATTGATGACGGGCCGGATGGCAGTTCATCATTGGTCAAGTCACATGGCGCAGAGAGGCTGGTCTCCAATTGCGTAGAGCTGGATGTCGATGTCCACCGGTGGACGATTGGGAGCTAATGTGGCGACTAGAGAAATGAAAATGTGTGTTAACAGCGGAGGTCACCTGGCTCGGTTGGTGGGGCGGCCGCCACGAGGGCGTCACGGGTTCGTTCCCCGGTGGTGGCATGCTTTTCTATTTCTCTAGTGTTCTTTTCAAAATAAGCGGAAACATAATTTCCCGTTTTCTAGGTTCCGGTGGTTTAATATAAGAAATG
Source organism: Alatinidae sp. Z8VKAUB7J3 (assembly GCA_010016025.2). NCBI lineage: Eukaryota > Metazoa > Cnidaria > Cubozoa > Carybdeida > Alatinidae > Alatinidae sp. Z8VKAUB7J3. The sequence goes on along the minus strand of JAAAKM020006257.1, from coordinate 5,904 downwards.
AATGCACTATACTATTAGCTTTGTGAAAATAATTAGCTTCTGAAAAATTGCAAATAAAAAGCACTTAACTGGAAAATCTCACATACCTTCTCAGTGTACTTTGGACCCTCTAGTACCCATTATCTCAAATTTGCCTCCTTAAAATCTCAGAAACTCCCTAGGGGGTCCCTAGAGCCTGTTCAGAAACCCTGCTTTATAGGACAAGCAAAGAATAGAGATAATTGCTTTGCACTTCTCTTTTAGCACTTATGGTATAAGGACTAAATCAGTCCTGTGGCAATGCGACACGGAATAGCGAAGGAAAGTCATTGTCAAATAAATAATAAAATATACAATATTCCCACTTTAAATTTTATGCAAGTTTCTTCAATAAATTCCTGTGCATTATCTCGTTGACACTGCAAACATTACGCATTGAAATTGTTGCGATTAAAAGCGAGGTCTCTTTATAACCGATCTCGTTATAGTAACCTTACTGGTGTTAACATACAATTGTATTGCTGCATTCCCAACAATGTTACAACTCCGCCACTTTGAAAACGTAACATTGTCTACGGATTACGACTATCAACGAGAAGAGAGGATTTTAAATATTAGTTTTGAATAGAACACTAGAGAAATAGAAATGTATGTCACCACCGGGGATCGAACCCGTGACCCACGATTAAGACTAGGGATCCTCCTGTGGAATACGACGATTCATCAAGAAGAAAGGATTTGAAGTGCTATTTTTCAAAAGAAAACTAGAGAAATAGAAAATATGTCACCAGAGAGGATCGAATCCGTGATCCACGCTTTCGCGGCGTGCGCTCTACTAACTGAGGTAGGTGACCTCCGATGTTAACATACTCTATTTTTTTAGTCGCCACATCAGCTCCCAATCTTCCTCCGGTGGACATCGACGTCCAGCTCAAGGCAATTGGAGACCAGCCTTTCTGCAGTCTCTCATAGACCCCTGATGAGCAGTAAGACCGACATTGAAACTAACCTAAATAAACAGAAAAATCACCAAACAGGCTAAATAATAAATAATGGGCAGCTGGGGCGTCCAAGGGCAACGCCCCTCAATTTTGGCTACCACGCAGAGAAGAAAGCCATTTTTCTCTCGGCCCAACATTCGGGAGATATTTGGCTGTTCTTAAATCTGATTGGTCAATGAACCCCTGGATCGATGGCGGTCAAGAAAAAGTTAAAGTGAGCTTTACTGCTTTTTCTGAATGAATTCGATCGAGAGACTGAGGCGTAGATCAAGGGTGATGTTACGATAACGAGAATGCGCATATCTAAAGCGGTCGACGTCGATGGAATCGAGGGGTGATCGAGGAAGTGGAAACCGGTCGTTAGTAAATGCCCGGATCGTTTATTTGAACTATTACATTATGTTACAAATTTCATCATATTTTTAGAACAAAGTCGCCAAATAGCTGGCATTCCCTATTAATACAGCAAGTATGATCAAGGTGTGCGTAAGTGGGAGGCTAGGGCAGCAGAAGTCATTTTTTTTAGAAATACGCGGGCTCCAGTGTGCGCAAAGCAAAACGAACGTCAAAGAGAATGAGGAGACAGGGTGAGGAGGAACAAATCCATAAGCTCAAGAAAAAAGGAGGGATGGACTTTACCCCAATTGCAGCACTGGTAGTATCACGAATTGGTCGACTAAGTCAGACCTTATGTACAAGAACGTATGAAACTTCGTTTGTCACGGGCACTTCAATACCAAACACCGCGTAACTGTACTAATGCGCACTCAGTTCATTACGCAAGCACATATCCCCTGCCGTAGACTAACTGAATCTGGATTCGTTCAGCTGAGATTACGCAAATAGTAAAAAATACAAGAGTTGGCTTCATGTGCGCACATGTTCACTACGCAAGCAACTATTCACTGCAGTAGAATAACTCAACCCCAGTTTGCTTTGCTTTGGTTAGGCAAATACTGAAAAATACAGCAACGAAGAGTCTATGTCAAGCAAACAGAAACGCTGTGCAAGGTGACATCAACTTTTACGTTAGATAAAAGTGTCAAGCTCATACAAAGCCTGAGTACGAAATTGTAATTCTAATTACAGTATATGTTTTACTATATGATAAATTGATAAAATTTCACTCTTTGTAACAAGTTTATTAACAATCATAGCCATTTTCACTCGTAATCAATATCCACACAATTTTCTCAACCAGTGATACTACCACAGCTACAATGCCCTGATCTCGAATATGTCGAAAATGTAACTAAAAAATATACGGCAAGATACGAAAATATGCCTTGACACTGAATCCCCTTACAGGGTTTACTAGAAGAGCATATTTATATGAAGAGGAAGGGTTGTCATAAGGTGGGGCCATGATTAATACAGATGCCCTGCACAGAAGCTATCTTTCTTAAGGAAGTTTCTATCATGATCCTCATACATATTACAATAAGGAATTGGGTTAGCTTCGAGGCCGGGGGCAGAAACCACTAAAACTTCAAAATCATCAAAACGCTTTGTCTGCAACGCAATTTATACACGACGTTTGATCTATCGCTAATCCCCTATGCTATTTGCATGTACCGACACTTTGTGCAGTAAACCGAGGCCAGTCGCTCCCTTACCTTTCACCCTAAAGTGTACACTTCCTCCTAGCTCTAAAGCACCCGTTTATTTTACGCTGTTTTGCAAAACAATAATCCGGATCAAAACACCAAGAAACTCTCAATTCAAGGTTACAGGCGGATAAAATACATACTTCGCGTATAAGCAGGGTGTATACGAACTTTCTAGTTATGATCACAAATTCTGAACCCCACTTCAGATTAAATTTGAACTGCTTTTCAAGAAATGGTAAAGTCTCTTAAAAAACTATGATATCCAACTCCACTCACTACATTTACACCACCCAACGCTACTAAATTCTATTATATACAACTATATAGGTGGATTTCACAAGTACTTTCGTCCGACAAACATCCTGCGCATATGATTTCAAGGTCTGCTGAACATGACAGTTCGACTGTACTAATATGTTGTAGGTCAACATCACAGTTCGACTATCCTATGGCGCTGTCGGGCAAACATCACGGTTCGACTATCCTATTATGCTGTCGGGCAACATCATCCTTCGACTATCCTATTGTGCCGTCGGGCAACATCAAAGTTCGACTATCCTATTGTGCCGTCGGGCAAAGATCACGGTTCGACTATCCGATTATGCTATCGGGCAACATCATAGTTCGACTATATACTGTACCGTCGGGCAACATCATAGTTCGACTATATATTGTGCCGTCGTGCTACATCATGGTTCGACTATCCTATTGTGCCGTCGGACAACACCATAGTTAGACTACCCTATTACGTCATCACTGGATCAGTGAACACGCTTACAATGCTTGAAAATAAGGCTATCTTCAACCGGCTCTTCTTTGTAAACCCCAACGAGATGTATAGTAAATAAAGCGCTTTTCTCATAAACTGCAGGTGAATTATAATCGTTACAAAAATTTGGGTCGCAACAATCGTCATTTATACTGATACAAACAAATACACTCGCAACGAATTATGAAGTCATGCTGATAGTACTGATTGTCAACGTAAAACCTAAATCAGTAAATATGAAAAAAAACTGAACTCGTATTCAGACACAGCTTATGCAAGATATTGCCTGTCCACCTTTACAGTTGTTAGAAAAGTGACAGTGTAAGGGGTACTCCTTCAAGAACAAAAAACGACGACACGTAACTGCCTCTTTAGCACTCAAACTCAAAACTAACGATAGCAACACAATGATCCAAGAAATAAGTATCTCTATATATTAGGTTACTCTGGGTCTTCGATATGTCTTTGTTTCATGCTCACCATCGTTAGAGAATCGATAACATATCTGTTGCTCCTTAAAATTCACTTTGAAATGTAATCCCACACAGTATACACCTAATACTGTTTACATTACCACTGAATGTGCTTGAAGCTAACCCAATATACAACTGTGAAATCTCTGTTTGTTATCAAATTTTATCTGTGGATTAAATCTCAGGTGATTCGTGGTTCTGTGGCGTCGACTTAAGCCGTTCAACTATTTCAGAATCAAGGGCTTTCCAAAGTGCGGAGAAGTTACGGCACAGAAAATAAGATACTCTGCCATTCAATAGTAGCAACAGAAAATGCTTTTACTCGTTTAAGAAGTTTCATCTAGTTGCCATCCAAACCTGAGGTCCCGAGGGCCCTAAAATATGATACTGCATCCATTTAGGTAATCTCTCAATCAAAGACCCCTGATGAGCAGTGGGCCCGACATTGAAACTACCCTAAATAAACAGAAAAACCACCAAACAGGCTAACTAATAAATAAAGGGGATCCATTTAGGCTCCAGGTTCGGGAACGGCGCTCACCAACAATTATTTGCCTCTATTATGCTAGTGATACACGCCTTGAGAAGGTAGTTACGTGATACACCCTTGATCTGCCCCAAAGTAAACATCTGACTACTGTATCAGAGATGACAATGTGCCGAAGCAGTCGCCGTGTTCTTAGTAAAGGAAGCTATCTCTTTGATATTAACACTTATTCTCCTATGTATAATCACTAGTCGCAAGCTTACGAAAAATATAGTTGGGTACCTCAGAATCAAATTCAGTAAGGCAAACCAAACTAGATTACAAACTGGGTTATCGCAATCATATCAGAATATGAGTATTTACTTGGGCATTTTCTTATTAAACTGTATGAAAGAAATTACTAAAGGTAACCTCCTTTAAGATTGACTTACGAAATCGGGAGGGCAATAAAGTGACAGCTTAAGGGTTAAAAGGGCAAATGTTCTCCCTGTTTCCCTACTTCCCGCGCCCTGAGACGAAGAGTTAGAGAAGCCTGCACTTTGCATTCACAAACTACATTTCAGGTTTACTATCGCCCTTGACTCCAGAATTTTCCTCCCTGTTATCCTATTTTACAATGAGCTTCCGTCGTAGATTCTTCACATCTTTCACTTTTTATGAGTGCATACCAAAGGAAAGGCTTTTTAGGAATTAATAATCACTGTATCTTTAAAACCTTAATTTCTGAAGCACGAAAACGACTACCTTTCAGCAAATGCAAGGCATTAAAACAAAGAGATAATAATTTGAGCACAGTAACAATAGAATAGCGCTGCCTAGGTTACCAATAAGTACGCGTCTCGGCTGCTTTTGAGATACCTCAGGCTTTAGTACGGCCTGCACCGCTTTGATTCACATTAACGTTCGTGGTCAAGGGCTGTTACTAAAGGGATTGCTCTTACAGCATCCTGGTTGGCAAAAGCTAATATGTTGCCAAACTAAGTGCAATCTAACTCAATGGACAGAGAATACTCTATTTCAAAGATTTGTATTGTGCACGGGGGCTACGACTAGTTTGATTCCCGTGATTCGTTGTAACTGGCTGCCGTTTGTGATATTACAACTGGCCCCATTTCTTCATCCAGATGACATTTGACAGGAGATGGGGCAGGAACGCGATTCAAAACACTATCTGCAACTAAGATTCTTTTGATTTGTTGGATAACTACCACTCAATTCCAAATCGATTGCTTTAAAAAACCCGAAGAGATTCCACACAAGCTTCAATAACCCATTTACAAAAACCATGTCAAAAACAATAATTTGGTTGAGCGGGTGAAACTGAAAGAAGACAACATAAGGGAAAATAAAATGCAGATGAATGTAAGACAAATACTCAATGGGACTATGGGCATCGTTCGGTTTTTTTAACTTAGAATGTATCAAAGTTTCATAATAACCGCCAAAAAGACCCGACTCTAACCAGGCTTACCACTCGCAATTTGTACATGCTGGCAGTTTTTCTGAAGCCCACTTCTGTGTGTTGTTGCACGAATTGTACGGCGAAAAACAGGGCCTGCTTACATAGGAACTACCGGGTCCTTTC
>JAAAKM020006256.1:0-10604 GCA_010016025.2 Alatinidae sp. Z8VKAUB7J3 | reverse complement strand
TGATGATGATGATAATGATGATGATGATGATGATGATGATGATGATGATGATGATGATGATGATGATGATGATGATGTGGACCATAATGACGTCAACTAATTGTTGAATGTCCACGTAACGTTTTCTCGGGAAGTCCTAAACATATGGCACTTAACATTTCTAGCAATAGCACCTGTTTCATAGAGAAAATGATCGTCTTATGCAATAATGTACTAATCACCAATAATCCCTTGACAACAAAATGCTCTTATGTGCTTCAAAAACCACAAATTCACTCCATAACTAAAGGATTCCCTGGTTTTCTTGTGTGATAAAACAACTCATAAAAATTACCCGTATTCATGCCCAGTCTTATCATGCAAGCACTAAAGTTGTACTGATTCAAAGTAATACCAATAATATCTGCAGACAAACTGTTATATCTGATTATGAAAATCGAGGCTCTGCACAAACACAGCAGTGTCATGTACTCTTTCTTTCGAGAAAATCAAGTACCTGGTTACAGTCTGGGTGCTTTTAACGGCACGATCTTCATGCCAGCATGAAGCAGACAAAAAGCGCGTTTCTTATAACAAGGGAATCAGATCGAAGTACGTTCCTGTTGAAATTACAGTTAAGTTTTTCAATGCCATTTATTCGCTGCAGAAATGATATGCACATGTTTAGGTGGATGTTCAACAGCAGCCTTCGAGAAAGAAAAAGCTCTGCTGAGCTAAGAAGCAGGTTAGGTATTCATAGCATCAAAGACGCTATTCAGATGAGGAGGTTGAGTTGGTTGGGCCATTCGGAGAGACTGAAGCTGGAAAATTGGGTAAGCAAGTGCAGAGACTAGACGTAGACCAAGAAAGATATGGTAAGAGCTGCTAACGACAGATTTGGTGAAAAGGAATTTAAAAGTAGATCAAACACAGTTTAGAACGTACCGGAAGTATACCAGTTTATTAGTATACCCCGTCCAACCCATGCTAGCATGAAAAACAGACCTTAAACCGAGAAAGAAGAAGAAAGTACCGCGAACACTATACCCATAAACATGCACATTTCGTACACTGACTAAATCTAGAATCAAAGTCTTAAACATGTTACAAATTGGCCAATGGAAACACAATACAGTACTTACTATGAGGCTTCACGTAATAACGCTGTATTCGAGAAAATAAAATCATAGTGAAATACCAGCTTGTCTTTTTATAGATTTTCTTGAACAACTACCTTGAGTCCCATCTCACACAAATCTGAGCATATGCTTCCATAACTAGAGGCCACTTACTTTAATTATGCAATACGTCACTTCTACATTACTTCAGTCACTAAGGTTCTCTACCATCACGCAGTGTGAATCTTGCGCCTGTTTACTTCAGACTGCGCGGCTGACATTTCCAAAGACAGGTTTACACGAATTTCTTCCTTAATCAGTTCTTGAATATAAATGCATAAAAAAATTCCTTATTGTTTATACGCTACTAAACCAAAGTCTAGAACGACCTTGCTTACGTTGTGGCAACGACATTCTCCGTACAGTGCTTTCTACAAGATGCTTATAAAATTCCTACTGGTTTGGTGTTAACACCGATAAAAGGATTCTGTCTATCAAGTATACTTCTAAGTTAATTTCATCAACCAAAAATCTTTATTACATTGTGAGTGATACCTCCTATATTGCAGCCATTTTTGCTGCGGCATTTAGGAACACTGCATTAAGAATGTCGTTGCTAACACGTAACCAAGGTCGTTATGGCTTGAGAAGCGCGTATACACTTGGGTCCAAAGAGCAGGATCTAGATTAAAAAGTTGAAAAAAATCATAAACAGATGGTAAACGGGCAAAAATACGAGAATGGCATCTGTCCACCATTTCTAACCCCTTGATGAGGTATTTACTTCATTAAAAGCTCTTAAATATCTTAGTTTTAGTCTAAGTTAAGCATTCCCTTTCATAATATAGCCTTATCTTTTACTATTTTCAAGTCTCTCGTTCTTGTTAGCTGTGTTTTTGGAAACAAAATACCAACTATGTGTAGACTCTGAATCATAAAAACTGTGGCAACTTTTAAGAACAGCTGTTACTGGTAATAAAAGCGTATTATGTTTAAACTAATTAAGATGGGCGATAGAAAGATACTTCGCTACATTCGTGGAATCAAAGAGACGAGCAGAGCAGAGCACATGAAAGAACAGATCACTGTACTCTTCCTCGCACTAGATGTTAACTTTCGCTATTAAATGCACAAGGCAACAATTGCACACAAAAGTATCACGTAACCATAGAATTGCTCGGAATACGCACAACAGGATTATTGTGATACAACCTACCAACACAACAGCACAAAACAAAACCCTGGTCAACAAAAGGCAATTGTACAAAAGAGCCCACAAGGAGCTTCAACATGGACTCCTACGCGAAGTCTCAGTGGACTTAAGGTCCTCAAATCTTTACAACGGTACTAATCGACTCCATACAATTGATAAACACCGCTTAAAGCCTTCAACCTTAGTAAGTGATAAAAGAAAAGAGAGGAAAACTATCTAAAATCCAATGAAAGCAATTATTGGATAATAAGGCATTGTTTAGTGTTGCATTAGACGAAGCACGTAAGTTTTCAAGGTCTATTTAAGGAAGGTTATTAAATTTGTAACAATAAATATTGCAATGCACCTCCCTTTTCTCAGTAAACCACCCTTAAGCTGTTTTGATTGAGATACTATTGAACACATGGGTAAAGAAGAGTACGGTTTAATCGCTTAGTTACCAAAATGTCCATATTTGGAGTTACTCCCCCCAAAAGAAACCGTACAGTAAAAAAAAACAAGAATGTGCCGTGAAGGTTCGCTAATTTAGAATAAAAGTTGCGGCGGTTATCTAAGAGTATTCAAAATGGTCTGTTAGTGGGCATTGTTTCATAATATCAACGGCCTTTTCCGATTGAATTGGCTCAAGATGACCCCATATCAGATACTGACAATTTTTGAGAGGAATCCTTTGGCACGAGTAACAAAAAGGCAACTGATGTAAAATATTTGTCACAAGGGAGTGATTAAACGGAGACCTTTTCTATCACGGGCTGATAGTAACTGTGAGATACCATGGGTAGGCCTTCATCCATACCCGAAACATGTAATGAGAGAATTTTAAAGGTCCAATCGCCGAAATACAGTTTGGATCCTGCAAATTTACTAGATGAATACTCACGCTTCTTCTTCTTAATTCAGAAAAACGTCTCCTTATAACATTGAGTTTTCCAGTTTGGGTCACTCTAAAAACTGCTAAGCACGACTGATTTCATCTTATTACGTTGTCCAACATCTTGCCTCGTCGTATTGCTTTATTCTAACCTTTCCCGGCTGTTGAATCAGAACTAAAGTTTGTTTGAAAACTGAGGTGTGAGAAAATCAAACAGTAGCTACTTCAAGAAATCTGTGGTGGGAAGTTCCCTTCACGTGAATTAAAGCAGCTATTTGGGGAATCCGATTTTGAAATCAAACCGGAACATATCTTGGGTACCTGCTGCAAAGTTAAAAGCTACGTTGCAATTATTTTTTACCCTTTTGCCAGAGCTCTGTGGATTTCTGCTACCCAGAGGGGATAGGGAGCGAAACAAACATTTCAACTCTGCAAACAGACCTGTTAGGAGGTTTCCATAGCACAGACTTGTTGGTATGAGCCTCCGAATTCCCACTTAGGTGGAATATGAAGTGTTTCAGGACAAGGTGAGCTAACGAGTAAGGTATTGATGTAGAACCAGTGGTAGTTTCAATCCTGGTGGCCGCCATCTCGGTGTGACCTTAAGTAAGTCACTTTCCCTCAAATTACTCACACGTGCAGGTTTGGCGAGCAGCACGAGTAACACAAGCTACAAAACAGCGTTAAATGCTTCCGTCAGAAGGATGATTTTAATAGTGCTGTTCTTTAACATTTAACCATACAGCTGGTCCATTGTAGGCGGGTACTTGGCTTTAAAGGCAGCCATAAAAGTACTACAACTCGATGAGGGAACCCAATCATGTGAGCATGTAATTATACCTTCTTTTAAGACCAACAACTTGGTGTTTTACAATTGTCCATTTTACGTCCACGAAACCTATATTTCGCAACTCGTGCAGTATAGTGTTCATTACATGGTGGTCGATTAACGGTTACGAAGGAATAAATTGGGAGTAAATAATCAAAGGATGACAGAGAGATAATGGTTTAAGATGGTTTATCTCTTTGTTTGAACAAAATCATAGTCTATAAGATTAACAAGAAAAATCTCTCCCCCCCCCTCTCTCCCCTGCTACGACCAATGTTAGATGACACCAGTCATGTAACTACATGTGTATTCTACTTACCCAGCCAGTGTTGATTTAACTGAGTATCGTTTAATGAGTGTGCCACCGAACTCCGAAAAAAAAGTTGACGCGTTTTATCTACTTTTTGCCACTGGCAGATAGATTTCGCTCCCCTGTTTATTAAACATTCAAGATTCTTTGCTCTCTATCATAATGGTCGTCAATGATAGCTACTTATGGCTCTCATAAACACTGCACAGCCAACCAGATCGTTGTCACAGGGCAGGGCAATTCTTTCAGGACGGGGTGTGCCTGGAACATTAATGGGCACTTTACGCGCAACGAAGGCAGGGACTCTGACATTGGCTAGGAAAAGACAAAAAGGGGGGAGGGGTTCACCACTTATTAATAACTCACTAATAGAAAATTCAAAACTCGACCAAAAATTATGTGACAATATTATTGAGAGCTGTCAGTTGACGAGCGTATCTCACCCTAAAGAGTAACATGCAGGTTTATACCAAAACCGGAGGTAGATATTCTGCTTTATCCCCGTACTCACCACTTCACTAACAGACTAAACACCAAATCCGCATTACGTCAAACCTAATACACAAAGCCGAGAAACAACAACTAAGAAATTCCAAACAAACCAAAGCGGAATAAACAAACTCTGGAAACCCAACCAACAATCAAGCCTAAATACAAAGAGAAGTTTTAAATAAACTTAACCTTCCAACAAACCATCCTGAAACACACAGACTGCAACCGAAACAATTATAAACAATTATAAAATTTTCCATAAAAAGTTCTAGATACCAAATCTAGCCCAAAATTACACTGGGTACCACTTAAAAGGCAAAGATGATCCAAACATCAATCTTCAGAACTAGATCTGCTTACGTAACTCTTTAATACTCGCTTATATTCTACAGCATGGGTATCATATCTAAAATCCCACAGAAAAGATTTTGCCCAATCGATTTTCCGAGATTATAATGAAATTAAAGTATCACCTGTCATATTTTTACGTACCGTCGTACTTCGATGAACAATGTGAATCAAAAGGAAGAAGTCAACAAACCCTCAAGTGGTGACGGACGCTTTCCTATTGCAAACACTAACCAACAGAAGATAACACAAGGTAAACATACCTACTAATCTAAATGAGATCTCAAAACTGAAAGAAATTATTTCTTACACCACTGCAGGTACCATCTGAATCCACCAACGTCCACATACGAACTATTCCTGGTTGATTCTATGCAGTGACGCGAAATTTCTCACTGCCATAAAACAAACTTGCTCTTCTGTATTGGAAGTTTCGAACAGTATACGTGACCGCTACCATGCTTCTTTCATCAGCGCCAAACATAATATTTGCAGATATAAAGGATACTTTCTAGGAATACAACCTGGTTAAAATTGTGGCTCAAACACAAACAATTTAACAAGTACTACCTTGGTAACGCCATCAATATTTTGGACAGTACTTGTAATGCGGGGGGAATATGTACTCTTGTAGTCTCAAGGGCCTTTTAATTGCCTTCACGATTTACTACAAGAAAGCTTACGGTTTCAACGTTGATATCAAACGTAAAACAAGATCACTTTATAACCTTTGTGAAATTGGAACTATGTCGAAACTCAAACACGCTACAGCTGATCGAAACGGAATTCTGTGAGAAACGTGGCTCTATCATACACAAAAAACAACTTACTTGGCAAATAGTCATCGTGATAGATGGACTGACAGTAATTCGCCTCAAGTTCACGTGTTCCAGTGATAAAGTCGTTACACAGCTACTTCGAAATCTTAAGAACAGTTCATCGCCAAAGGTAACATAATCTTACCTGCCACATCAACAAATCAAAGGTGTGATCAGTAATGCTCAAAACAGCTAGGCGATTTGTAAACCACTGGTCTCACAGGCAGGCGATCGATCTTTGTCTCTGGAAGGTGGAATAGTACTGATTGATGTTGAAAACAAAACAAGCGATTTGCAAACCATCACCTTTATTGAAACTTGATTCAGAGAAACATACAATAGGAGGCTCTCTCTCCACAAGACTACAATGTTCCTACTGAACTGTTTTATGCCACCGGGCATTGTCCATCCTATTGTGCAATCAATTTCGCTTCATATATAGTGACCTTCATGAGAATCTTATAGAATGCCGTGCAAGTCCGCCAACTGTTTACGACAAACTGACTTTTCGTCGAAACGCTTTTCAAGCCTATATGTTATTAATGCAAATCGAGCAGGTGTAACACTGATATCTTAGTCTAAGCCGACAATCCCTAATTTCACTGGCGTGTGGCCGGCGATAAATTAATGTGCATATTAAGTTGAAGGTCGCCGAAAACTTATTAAATGCTTTGGTAAACTGAATACGATGGAAGCATACGTTTACTATGAGGCGCGGTCCTACCAACTCAAAACCAAAACTGCTGTTACACACTCCGTATCTAATCATATTTCGTGATCCAAAAGGAGGATGAAAGCGAGAGCCCAATTTTATAAAATACTCAAAACTCGCCCAGTCATCCAAAGACTGGTATAATCGATCATGGCTTTTTATATACGGATATGAGTTACGGCTACAGGTGTCAACCTTGTAGTGTTGCTTTTTTCGAGGCCGCTTAGCACGAGTAAGCTTGTTTTATTGAAGCTAAGGCAACCGTGCAAACACTGATAGCCAAAAATAGCTTAAAATAACACAATCCACAAGTCTTGGAATTTTATGGAAACGCAATCTATTCTCTTCAATAACTTCATAATTAATTAAGTCGATGGCGGTAAAATAAACTCCTATATTTTGAGCAAAATCAATTACAAGTTCCACACAAATAGAAAGAAATGAACACCATATTGGCTACATAAGGGCTACTCATCAACGGCTTGCGGAAAGTCGAGCTTATGCCCAACATGCTAGGCCATTACGCCGTGTACAGCTATACTGAAATATAATGATATTAGTGCGGTGGTTCAAGCTGCTAATCAACAATCAAGTAAAACACGTCGTACACAGCTCACTGGCTTTATCTCGAACATAATTGACCATAGAGTCCGACCACAAAAATTGCGGCCCTTAAAATTCCTCCAAAATGTCATCTCCTTAAGATCCTCCCATTCTTAATACTTAAAAATTTGTTTGGCATCCTATAGGCGCACGCGAACTAGTGGCCCCTGCAGAGGTCCTGATTCCGAACCCATTCTGCTCCAACGACAACTAAGGAAAGGAAATGTTTCATTTCAAGAGAAGAAGGATCCACTGTCATCCACCTCGATTACGGCCAATGGACATAATTTGTCACTCAAATGTTTAGGTTTAGAATCAACAAAGTTTGTCAAGTCTCACAACTTAGCAATAACCAACATCCAGTAGTTTCCAGTCTACTTTGGACAAGGTCATAAAGTAACACGCTGCATCAGAAAGCACTCTAACATACGCTTAGTAACACGCCTTTAAAAAACCTAGAAACAAATTTTCATTTCACTCTATTTCTTTAAAGTTGGATATTGTACTTCAAATAAAATGGCTAAGTATTGAAGTGTACCATTAAAATAGTTCAGTAGGATCCGGCACGCCTGTCAGAAGTATGATTATGTTATTTAGTACCACATGCTGTAAACCATGTAACCGTACACACCTATGAACTTTGTCATATGACACACATTCGCTTATGAACTTTGTTGTGACAAGACATCTTATGGTAAAATGGATTTATTTGATAACGGTTAATGTTCTGATACAGATCTTTGTCTCATCATGGCGTTTCCAAATCTTCAACAACGCCTTCTCTCACTAGGACTCTAGACATCGTTAACTTGGCTCCGAAGTTAAAAAGGCTGCCCGTCCCTGCTGTACGCACTTCTGCTCAAAAGAAATTTCCAATTGCCAACTGTTTTATACAACCGAACGTTTTCTACTACAGTTTTGGCCTTTTTTCTACTGTTACGAGCTGATTGCCTGAATCACCTTATCAGAAATAATATTTCTATGCACAGTGCATGCGGGCATTTTTTTAAAGCTTGGTGTACTTTAAGAAACACCTATCTAAGATAATGATACACGGGAGCACAACCGCAAAAACTTGATGGTTTTGGTGCACTTTTCTCTACAGGTTGTTGGTGTCTGACTCGCCTTATCAGAATTTATAGGGGTGACCGTTTTTCAATGTTTGTTATTCATTTCGTATTGCGATGGGCACCCATGATCGGTTTTTAATAGACTACTTCCGAATAACAGGTTGATCGACAAACACGAGAGAAAAGCCGCTATTACGTTCCGATGAAACTGTACATAGTACACCACAATTCTTCAGCTTAAAAACTCTGTGCTTCCACGCACTGGTTCCTCCAATGCTTACATTTTTTGATCTCTCAACAAATCGCCGTTCTCTCCAAAGTTTAACTAGTTTAGAAATTACGAGGATTGAACCCGTGACCCACGCTTTCGCGACGTGCGCTCTAGCAACTGAGCTACGTGACCTCCGATGTTAACATACTCTTTTTCTCTAGTTGCGACATTAGCTCCCAATCATCCACCGGTGCACATCGACATCCGGCTCAACGCAATTGGTGACCAGCCTCTCTACGCCATGTGACTTAACCAAGAAAAGGATGCTATCCGGCCTCTCAATCTGTCTAAAGCCCAGGTGCCAATTGAAAGTAGAAAGTATCATCGAGAAGAGAGCTTTTGAAATGTTAGTTTTGAAAGGAGGAAAAGAAAAAATGTCACCACCGGGGATCGAACCCGTGAATCTATTGTTTAGCTATAAGATCTCATATGGGAAGAATAACGCCTAGGGAGATAGTTTTCGCCAAATTGTATTAAAATTTGTTATTCTTGTTGCATTAAGTTGCCATGCTACGGGATATACACTAAAACCAAAACTAGTGCTGGGGAAATTGAAACCTCAGAGGTACATTTGTGTGGTCTGAAAATTCCTAGATCAATTTTTAACCTGACGGTCCAGGTTCTTTGGGCATCATATGGCCTATTAACATTACATGAGGCCCCCTAATCTTGTCATCGTGTGAATCTGACGTTTTGCTTTTGCGCTAACTACGCAAGAAAAGTTATTTTATCACCTGACAAATATTTTCTCTTATACAACCTACCTGCGATGAGCGCATTCTTAATGTTAAACAAGTTAAGAAACGCAACTGAGGAATGCTCCAAACGCTATCATGCCTGTCTTTTCGTAAATTACCCCAGTCGAAAAAAATCTGCGTGGTGAGATTGGGTATTTTAAGATCAAATCCCTACACATCTGCCATTATATAGCACATCCTAAGATTAACGACAAAAATCCACACAGATTCTTCAAACAACTTGCATAAGAAGTACTATTTTTAGCTGTGAAGCTAATGTTAACAAAATTAAGCATGTTATAAGACGCAAGATAATCTCCTCAATCTTCCTACGCAAACTAAAAGCACTCAGATGATGAATTTGACGGTAACTTCCATCCTTTAGGATCTACTATTCCTTCCTGACACGCGCAAGTTGTAAACTCAAATTTCGACGAACGGAGATTGAGTTTATCCGCAGACTACCGTGCTCTCAGCAACGCCCTTCTGAAAGCACGGGGCTTTACGATTTAACTCTCTCAAGCTGCCTGTTGCCACGATACAAAAGGGAGACCACATCATCTATATCAATAGTGCATGGAATACACGTGGAGATCAACTCAATCACTCATGATCAATATTCTTAGACTTTAGTGGAATTGCGTGAAACTGTTTTTGTCTAAAGCAACTAGCAGAGGCATATAATAACAGTAATTAACGCAGTCGAATCTGCATTTTCTGGCAAAGCATCAACTTACTATGTATTTGCAAGTGCATCTATAGGCCGAAGACTTACTCGCATTTAAGCTTGCCAACTTATTCCAGGACCAACTTCCTGTTTTCTCTCTACGCGTACCGTAATACTAACACAAATAAACCCTACAAGGACAACCTTGTCAAATAATGTTGTAGGCATGCGCTTTATCACGGCAACGGGATGGGGGTCCGCATCTTCTATAGGGCCGGGAATATCGTAAAAAAGTGGTATGGGCACCGAGCAACGCATTATAGAACACATCCGCGCATACAAAATTTTACACACCTCCACGTATACAAAATTTTACACACACACACACACACATACATACACACACACACACACACACACACACACACACACACACACACACACATACACATACGCACGCACGCACCTTCCTCTTCATACGAAATTTTAAAATGTTTTTATCATTATCAGAACTATTATTGCCTTGGTTAACATCTATACCTACCTACCTACCTACCTACCTACCT
>JAAAKM020006255.1:0-10605 GCA_010016025.2 Alatinidae sp. Z8VKAUB7J3 | reverse complement strand
ACATACATACATACATACATACATACATACATACATACATAAATACATACATACATACATACATACATACATACATAAATACATACATACAAGCAAATGGATACCAACAAATTTTGATTGAAGTGAAAAGCAGGGGCAAAGGTGAAACGCTAGAAGGTGTGAAGCAGAAACGTATTGACATTGTAGCTGAAAACTATCCAAAAGTTTTTTCAGTCGTATTCGTCAGCACCACTACTGGAAAAGCGTGCAGAGAGTTCGTATACCTTGTGGATGCTCTTCTGACAAATAGAAGGAGCTACCTTCTTAGGGAGTTGATTGACAGTATATGCATTATCACGGGTAGTTGAGGCGCAAAATCAACCATAGCTGGAATTTCAATGTTAATGCCCCTTTAAATTCCATTGACCAATAGTGACCAATAACGTGTAGGGAATAAGGAGATACCCTTGAACTTTTTCAGAAGGAGCCATTCTGTAAAACTGGTGTTGTCGTGGAATTGATTCTGAATCTGTCATCGAAGGGATCGAGAAAAAGTTGGCCATCAGACGTACTTTGCGAAACTATGTTCTTGTTACTTGTAAGTGGTGAAGGGTACATCGGTGCGTCTTGTAATAGAGCTCTACTACTTTTAACTCTGTTTGACAGGAAACGAAGGAGATAGGCATGTCGGATGACGTTCTGCAGAAGGTACATTTGCATTTCCTTTATTTGATGTTTCAAGGGAGAGTAGCCAATAAATTATTCCTATTACGACCTTCGTAGGCACAACTCCGTAAATTTCTTAACTAGACAACTACTACCGCGTCCCGCGCAAGAGCTATGTTATATTTAAATTACAACGTATGACAATGTTCTCATGATTTATGATGACTGTCTCATGTAGTTTCGTAGGGATGTTGTTCGCGAACTTTATTTCACGCAGTTGTTACAGCTTGAAATTTCTAAAATTATTGCGATTGGCATTTACTCTGTGATGTGTCTTGTAAAGTATAGTTGTATAGTTACTTATTTGTTTATTTTATTGACAACCCGAAATGACGTCACCATCAGCGACGGCGGAAGGCAAAGCGGATTGGGGGGCCAAGTAGGCTAGGCACAAATTTATTTTTCACATTCCACTAAGATGACTTTGGTCATTGTTTGGAAAGGGGTGTTTCGTGTCGATATGCATATCTTGCTGTGAATGTGACACATGTCTGTTGCAATCAATTTTAATTTTGATAAAGCTGAAAAGTGGTCGCGCAAAAAATTGAGATTTGGCAAATCTTGGGGGGCATGCCCCCCTCTGTTTCCCCGTCCCTGTAAGGGGCGTTGGAATTAAGGGGAAGGTTGGCAATAATTCTCAAATTCAATAAACGGGGAGCACTGAGCTTGGGGAGGTCGGCAAAATTCTGCAAATTTAATACGCGAGTAGCCAGTCTTTTCGGGAGAGGAGAGTAGAGACCTTCGCCTGGACAATGATGACTTGCTGACTTCGATTAGACGATTACGCCATTTTGAATTTACCTCGTTACAGGTTCCTTCTCGGAGCACAACATCTTTTCGAGAACAATAAAATCCTTACAACCATTTCGAAGTGGATTTGTAGTTTTTAACCGAAAAATTTAAATAAAAATTGTAAAAAATGGAATCTTTTAAGGAGCTTGCAACATGTGGGGTGACATTCTTTGACGAAGGAGCCGCGGTAAGAGTACAAAATGATATAATGTTTGGAAAGAAATGGCGAATATTTTGCGTTCATGCCACAGCTGTGTGGACGCCATGATGAGTTTTGACGTGTTCATAACAGGTCTTTTACATTCAGGCTTGCTTCTGTTTTTAAGGTTGAAGTACGGTAATATCTGCGTGTCACGTATTACAACAAGTGTTTCTGTAGTATTTGGTTTGAGTAGGAAAGCGCAAACAAGTTAAGAGGGGCGCACTTAGGTACTTGTTCTTTGCCGTTTACCTTTCTTCACATGCAAGTTGCATGCTTAAATTTGCACCTCAGCGTTTCCAGAAGGTACTGGAAAGGCATAGAATGCACTTGAATTTGAAAATTGACCTGGAAAGCTCTAAGATTTGCGTTTTTTTAAAAAAACAAACAAACTAGATATCTGCCCAGTGAATGTTCTTTTGCAGATATATAAGCTGGTGTATATATAATCAGCTTTGACCATGCTGCCATGGCATATTCCGTCATATAGTGATCACAAGAATTTATGTATATTATATCATGGGCACAGGTGTCACCACCACCATCATCATCACAGATCATCATCATCATCATTGTCACCAATCATCAATATCCTCATTATTATTAATTTCATCAGTATCATTATCATCATCATCATCATTATCATCATCATCATCATCATCATCATCACCCCCATCATCATCACAGATCATCATCATCATCCCATATCACCATCATCATCATCATCATCCCATATCACCATCATCATCATCATCACCATCATCACTATCATCATCATTATTATTAATTTCATCAGTATCATTATCATCATCACTATCATTATCATCAGTATTATTATTATCATAAGTATCACTATTGTCCTTCTCCTCCTCCTTCTTCCCCTTCTCCTCCGCCTTCTCCTCCTCCTTCTCCTCCTCCTTCTCCTCCTTCTCCTCCTTCTCCTCGACCTCCTCCTTCTGCTCCTTCTGCTCCTTCTCCTCCTTCTCCTCCTCCTCACTATTATCATCATCATTATTATTTTCATAGGCATCATTATCATCATCATCATGATCAATTGAGGCCTATGCTGGTGATAGCATTTAGCTTTGATCTCAGATCTAAACAATAGATGTTGATGTACAGCAACTTTCAAGATGGATAGGAGTGAAAACTGTAGCCATTCAGCAATATTCAGGGTGTATGAGTTACAATTTTTAATTTTTTATTGCCATGTCGTAAATTCCGAGGTGTTGCTTTTCAGAGTTCCAAAATCTTTTCAGTTTAGTTCGATCCAGTTCAATTCATGTTTTGCTAAACCTGCATCAAGTTGCATGCTATTGATATTACAACAATGCTGAGTAAGGCTTAAATAGTGATTTCTTCATTTATTCATGTCCGAACATCTTTTTGTCTCACACCATTTTCTCTACTTTCTATTACAGTTTCAGATAAATGCCTTGATGAATATTAGGGAAGGTGTAACAAAATTGAGCAATCAGCTGAAACAAGTGACAAAGGAAAAAGAGAATATGCAGAACATGATAACAAAGCTAAGAGCAGAAAAGGAAACCTTGGAGAAATTATTAAAAACCAAATATATGGTGAGTAAGTAATGAAGATTATTTTGGTTTGATGATAGAACATCATCCTCAAGACATACCTCAATATTTCTTGTTTGTTGTTGACCTTCCTTTACATGCAAGTTGCATGCTTAAATTCGCATTGCCAGAAGGTCCTGGAAAGGCCTTGAATGCCCTTGAATCTGAAAGTTGAGCTGTAAAGTTCGAAGACTTGGGCCTTTTTTAAAAAAAACAACCCAGATATTTACCCAGTTAATGTTCTTTTACAGATATTTTAAAGTAATCAGCTTTGACCATGTTGCCATGGCAGATATAAGACTTTGAGAAAAACTTGATGTTACTAACATAACATCAGTTTTACGTACTTGTCACCTTTGCTATTATGGCCATGTCCAACATGCCACTACTTCCATCAAGACCATATCATAGCACCCACTTCCTGGGGGACTTCATCGTGACAGGCATTTAAAATCATGGCTAAGCTTTGTTGAGAAATACATTGAAGAATGTGACCTGACCCAAATTGATCCACTTCATAGAAATAAATGGAGACATAGAGCTAGCCGTCTGCTGCCTACCCAGCTGCTGGGACACAGGCAGCAGTATAATCAAAGCCACAGATAGGGAGTATGTGAGTGAAAGATAAGAAAGACCATTTGTTAGTTGTTTTAATCGTATCTTTAAGACCAATGGTTTTGCAGGATACCAGTAGAGTACAGTGCCAAACCAAGGGTCACATATTGATGTGAAGGGCAGGTTCCATCGCGAGTCCCATGGTAGTGCAACACAGCATGTCCAAGGGAAACTATTGTTCCATAGACTGTAAAAACACAAGGCTTTCATTATTTCAGTTCTTGTTGTTCTTGTTTCTTTTATTCTTGTTCATCTTCTTGTTTTGTGGCTCTTGTTATTCTGGTGGTTCTTTTTATTCTTGTGTATCTTGTGGTTCTTGAAGTCCCACATGTGGTAGTGAAACATGGCATGGGCAAGGAAACAATTTTCCCATAGACTATACAAATGCAAGACTATCATTATTTCACTTTTTGTTGTTCTTGTTACCTTTGTTCTTTTGTTCTTGTTTATCTTGTTGTTCTTGTGGTTTTTTGTTGTTCTTTTGATTCTTATTGTTCTTGTTGTTCTTGTTGTTCCTGTTGTCTTGGTGGTTTTTGCTGTTCTTGTTCAATTTTTGCAACCAAGTAAACTGAATGTTCTGATTAAAGTATTTTCATAGAAATTAGGGGGGCAGGGTCTACTTGATATGGCCCTCAAATTGCTAAATCAAATGGAATTTGTGTAATAAAAGGATTCTAAACATGTGCTTTGAAATGCATAGATGACAGGCTGTGGTGTGGATTTTAAATTGAAAATCCCCGCCTGAGGTGAGTCACCCAGTGGTCAAAATGGGGAATATTTGAGTAATCCTACATTTTTAGATACAGTTTTTTACTTAGTAACAGGGCGGGATCAATTGGTGGCAGTGGAGTTGCCGTAATGGGGAAGTGGGGGTCGTAGTGTTGGTGTTGGCTGAGGATCCCCAGACAATTTTTCTAAAACCCATCTCGGGGACACCATTTTGTGCCATTTTCAGGGCATTGTTTCCTGGGATAAATTATATTTTCAACACTTAAGCAGAGACTGTGTGCCAATATTTTGCATTCTGTGACATATTTCCAAGAGGTGAGATCAACACACTTCACACGCTGCAACCACCAGTCACCAATTGCAAGCAGTGGCGAACGAAAGAGAACAGTAAAAAAAAGTGCGCTGAAGTGACGCAGTTTTTGTAAGACTTCTTTTTTTTTGTTAATCTCTTGTTGGACGTTTTGGCAATCTTGAATGTCGTCTTGACCAGAAGATTGCTGAAAATGATCAGAGGAATCTGATGTCCGGACGTTATTTCCTTCCCTGCCACCTTCATTCCATATATATGTAGCAGTGGTCCTTGCCAGGACCCCTATTCAAGAAGGTAAACAATGAGCTTGTAGTGTACAAATTAGAGTATCATTATTTTACAGAATGAATCCTTTACTTACCGCAGGATTCAAATTTTGTACAAGTACCCAACTTTTCAAGCAGTTCATTTACTGTACAAAACACTACCTTTTCACGTAGGATGACAGGCCACCTATTGCCATGAGCAACTGTGTCATAGTAACAGATAAATTTGCGAAGGGAGTATCTACAATGGCAACTGGAGACAATCCTTGCAGAATTGACATACAACATGATATGGTTCAGGAACTAATAAAGCAAGGTAAGATATTACTAAAGTTTTAATCAGCGTGTTCCCTCACTTCTACAGTTTCCGAAAGAAGTTAAGATTATCATTAATTACCCTTCCCACTGTCACCACCGCAACAGTCACCATTGTCATTGCAACTACAATAATTATCATCATTATCATGATCATCACCACCACCACTGTCACCACCACCATCATTGGTGTACCATCCATAGCATGTAAGTTGATGCAGGTTTATTATTTATATAATCATTGCCATCTTTACATCATAATCATCATCATCATCATCATCATCATCATCATCATCATCATCATTATCATCATCACCATCACTGTCCACAACAATACCAACACCGTAACCACAACCGCTATCACCCCCTCAGTCACCACCAAAATCATTGTCACTTTTACCAACACTACTACCAACATCATTATCTTTATAATCATTATCATGATGATTACCATCATCTATGTTACACTGATGCCATTTGCTGTTACCATTGTTATAATCATATTTATCATTGTCATTGTCATCATAAACATTTAAGAACATCCATGCATCCCTCCATGCATCCCTCCATGCATCCCTCCATGCATCCCTCCATGAATTCATCTGTGCATCCATCTGTGCATTCGTCCATGCATCCATCCATGTATCCTTCTATGCATCCATCCATGCATCCATCTATGCATCCATCCATGTATCCTAGTTCATGTCTCTAAGAACTACAATAATTTCTTTGGATATTATTCAAAATGTATGCCCTGCTGAATTTCAGATGCACTTAAAATTCAGACATCACCAATTTTGGATATTTTTATTGTCAGACAGACTTTTGCCTGAAATTAACAATATATGAAATTTTTGTAACTACTATATGTTCTTTTCATTTTTATTCCAGCACAACAAGCACAACAACTACAGAGAGATGAAGTAGAAAATTCTATACAAAGAGAAGAAAATGTATGAATTACTTTCTCATTTCTTCTACGTAGTAGCTGAAGGTGGCCACTGTTGAGAAAACATGGGGGTATTTTTGATGTTTATTTACGGGGTAAATCAGGGATACATCACAGACCTTGTGAAGTTTGCAGTTTAACGCCAGGGTAGTATAGGCCAGTGTTTCTCAAAAGTGGTCTGGGGACCTCCTTGGGTGGTATTTGATATTTTAAAGGGGATTAAATTTAGGCAAAGGGTACTAGGGGGCCCAACATCTAATAGCCTTGCCCATTGTTTTCCTTAACCCTCTAAGACCCACATGCTGCTGTAACGGCTTTTTATAAAAGTGCCTTAAGGACCCTAATCTGCTTAGGTGACCTAAATCAGTACCTCACTTTCAGTGGTTATAACATGAGGAAAACACTTTTGAAAGCTAAAACAATTCATTTCATTGTCTTCAGCAAAGAACAGGCTTTTGATTGGTTATAAGCAACTATGGGGATACAACAGCAATTTTTTGAGAAAATCGCAAGTGAAAGTCATGTTCCGTGCTAGTTACTCATGGGGAGTTGATAGTGTGTTCATTTGGCTCCATTTCTGGCTATAAAAATAATTTTTGACTGTTTATATCTTTATAAATAGCTTCAAAAGGCTTCATGTCAAAATTGCAAAATCAAGCAAAGGGACAAATAAATTGGGTCTCTCTTTACTCTCACTTTGCACATAGACAACTGTTTATTTCATAGTGTACTTGTTTAATATTGTTGAAGAGAAAGAATGCCAAATTTCCAGGGACCTAAGGGAGGGGGCACTTAGGAATTTTGGTGCCTTGAGGGGATATTATACCCTTTGAGGGGTGAGAAACCCTGGTAGAGGCCACAGAAAATAAAGGTCAGTTATTAAAACAGTCAACTTTAGTAAAAATCTGAATTAAAATCGAAAACTTGCCTTTAAATTCTCTTACTACTAATATATTATACATTACTCATTAAAGGAAAATTGAAAATTTTGTTTAAATCTTTAAAGTGGTCCAGGTGAACAATGATTTTCAAAATTTTTGAAAATTCAATCATTGGAATAGACAAATTTTAGACATATTTCTAATGTAATTGTTCGAATTCTATATAATTTTCAACCTCAAAATGGCAGAAGTTTAAAGGGGAGGGTAAACTTTCCCATACATGGATAGGGTCAAAACACTTGAGCATTAGAAACTGCTTGTAACGTAGTGTTTCCAATGAATTCAGAAGTGTTGGTAAATATTGCCTTCCTGTAAAGGTTGATTTCACGATCCATTGATGAACACATATTGAATGCCACTGTTTTGTAACTCCCAACACAACTAGGTTTTATTTTTGCTGTTTCTGCCAGTGGGTAGGATTCTACACAAGGGTATTTGGCTTTTACCGTTTTACCTTACTATCCATAGCTTTTGATTATACTGCTGTTAGTTTCTTGGTAGCTGGGGTAGGCAGATACCTTGAGGGGGTATTATAGCCTATTATAGCCAATTATAGGGGTGAGAAACCCTGGTATATGCCACAGAAAATAAAGATTAATCATTAAAACAATCAACTTTAGTAAAAACTTGAATTGAAATCTGAAACTTAGGTTAAGATATTTGCCTTTTAAATTCTCTAAATACTGATATATTTTAGATAAGTCATTAAACGAAAATTTTAAATTATGTTTAAATTTTTCATGTGGTTCAGGGGAACAATAATGTGGTCATTTGAGCAAAATTTTTGAAAATTGAATCATTGAAAATAGACAAATTTTAGACGTATTTATAATGATTTTCGTCTTGTATATCATTTTCAACTTCAAAATGGTAAACGTTTAATGGGGAGGTTAGCTGCGTTAGGCAGCGGTTGGCTAGTTCTCCTTCTCCATTCAGCACAGCCCATTGGGTTTACATTAGGCAATATACACTGACGTATATCATCTTTGATGCAACTTGACCAAGTCTTAGCAGCAAGTGGAATAATTATTTCTTCAACCAGTCAATCTTGTAATTTTCTAGTCATTAAATCTAGATATTTGCAATAGTCTAACAAGGTATAATAATTAACAGGAATCATTTGGACATTCAACACAAATGGCATTTATACATACCCATGAAGAAAGGAGACAAGATGAGGCTCCTGATCACCGTACATTTCAAATGTCCCGTAAGCAGCGAAGAAACAGACTACGAGAAACACCTAATATACAGCCTTCTCAAAGCTTTCTATCAAGACGCAGCAGTGCTGCTTTTGAAAGGCCATCCATGGTCACAAGTAAAGCAGTTTCGCACACTGAGGTGCATAATACATCCCTCGAGAGCAGTGTAGGTGTGAACCTTCAATCTGATGTTTCGACATCAAGCAGGCATGAGTTTTCACCTGTATCTGGTGATACAGCAGAAGGACTTACTGTGCTTGAAGGAGAGATAACATGCCTCAAAACAGAGGATGAGAGCTTTGAGGACACAACCATTGAGATAACTGCATGTTTAGGTAAGCGCTTTATCCTTATTCCCATTAATAGAGTTTCCAGTCGATATTTATTACTAGTGCCTGTGGAAATGCAGACCCATCAAAATGGAGAGCAATCCAGTATGTACCACTGGTGTAGGTTAAACTGGGAACCTGCCAAGGTTACCCCTTTTGTACTTACTACTAGTGATGATGGAAGTGGGGGCCCATCAAAATGTTTACCACATTTGTATGTACCACTAGTGGTGCTAGAACTAGGGACCCATCAAAATGGTTACAACTCAAGTAAGTGCCACTGGTGCAAGTGTAACTGGACTCTACCAAAGTTACCACATTTTATGTACTACTAGTGGTGGTGGAAGTGGGGACCTATCAAAGTGGTTACCACTTCAGCATGTACAACTGGTGAAACTGTGTACATATGAATAGTTACCACTTTTGTATGTGGTACTAGTGGTGGTTGAAGACAAGACCCATCAAATTGGTTAGCACTCTGGCATGTACCACTGGCGTAGGTGTAACTTTGGACCTCTCAAGGCTACTAATCCCATATGTGCCAATGATGTAGATTGTGCTGGGTGCATGTAAATGGTAACCACCTTTCTATGTACTTTTAGTGCTGGTGGAACTGGTAGCCCATCAAAATGGTTGCCCCTCTGACATATACAACTGGCGTAGGTGGAAATGGGAATCCATTAGTTACCACACTTGTCTATTAGTGGTGGTGGAACTGCAGACACATCAAATGATTACCACTCAAGTAATTACCACTGGTGCAGATGTAAATGGGGATCTACCAAGGATACCCATTTTGTATGTACTACTAGTGGTGGTGGAAATGAGGGCCATGGAAATGGTTACCACTCATGCAAGTACCACTGGTGTAAATGAAAGTGGGTTCTTATCAAGGCTATCACTTTCATGTGTACTGTGAGTGTCAGTCAAACATCGAATCGTTAAAGAAGGTCACCACTCCCTTATGCACTGCCAGTACTGGGACCCCAGCATCTCTTGTTAATGAAATGATGGCAAAAGGCTTTGTTTCCCCCCTCCACCCATACTACTGAAGATGTTTTTAGTGAAAATTTACAGTGCATTATGTTGTAGCACACCTACCACGTCTAGGAGTAAAGGGTTAGGCAGGGGGCAAGGACTTTGAAGAGTGTGACAGGGCAAGTATTCATTCATAGATTGTTTTTAAGTGTATATTGTGCATGTACTGTTAATATATCAGATCTAGAGATGATTAACATCAGTCAAGAGTATAGTTTATGGAGCCTCTGCTTTGATTTTTGGAATGATATCAACAACCCTTACGTCTGTTTTTAATTTTTTAAGTGGCACGTGCACATGTATATAGGCGTTTTTTATCCTTTTTCCCTAAATCTAACTCATATTATGGAATTTTTGCCTTAAACTTTGCCCAAGCTAAAACCTAAACAGTTTTCTACCGATGTCAATCTTTATTGTAACATTATATTTAAATCATCTTCCTCTTCATAACATCCAGATATCAACACACAATTTTAAACACTGAAAGAAAGTCTATGTGATAGGTATTTTGCACTCTCTTTTCACGTGTTCACTTCGTTATTAGATCATCATCATCATCATCATCATCATCATCATCATCATCATCATCATCATCATTATCATCATCACCATCATCATCACCATCATCGTCATCATCA
>JAAAKM020006252.1:0-10608 GCA_010016025.2 Alatinidae sp. Z8VKAUB7J3 | reverse complement strand
ATGGATGGATGGATAGATAGATAGATAGATAGATAGATAGATAGATAGATAGATAGATAGATAGATAGATAGATAGAAGTAGAATAAGGAAAAAGTAGAAAGAGTTCAGATAAAACGATTGATTGCAAATGACTTGCTAATGGAAATAAGGATTTATTGTTTGTGGGATATAAAAGATCTAAACTTTTAAAATCAACCTTCTCCTAAGTACGGTTGGAACTCGTTGGTTGTTGTATTAAGACTACGTACGCCTTAGGTTTGAGCGTTCTTAATGTTTGAGTTATCACTGTATCTAACGTTATTATATGTTTAAAAGTCCAATCCAAAGCAATGTGACTCACTTGAATCAGACGGTGACGGCTAGTCCATAACAGGATTTCCTATCTCTGCATCTGTAATTACATTAGTAGTATGTTTGCATTAAATCTTATAATCCCTTTACACAAGTCGGTTCTTGTCCGCTCCTTTTTTCATTTCGATCAAATTTTCCAGCTGCTACCATGTTTTTAGTTTTATTCTACTACTGCATTACTCCTTTAACCCTTTGGTAATTCCCACGATAAGTTGCTTGTTACACATCTCCAGCAACATCAGCCACAATTAAAATTTGTCACCTAAGAGTGCTTTAGATGTTCCTTTTGATATTCTCGGTATAGGTTTGCATCTTGATATGATAGATAAATAAGACGGAGCTATGACAACCGCTCAGGTAACGGAAATTCGCTCAACCAGGGCTAGGCATACGGAAAAGACATGTTCTGGTTACTATCATGAGAAACAAAGCCATGCAAAATGGATGCCTATTTTGTACTGTAAACTTGCCAACGGTTCAAAGGTGTTAAGGATATTGCAACGTAATAGTAATACCTTATAAAAAAGAGATATATAAGTTAACTTTTGATATGCTGTAAGCGTAAGTGGAGCATGCAACTAAAGGCGGGAAGAATATTTCTTTGAAATTTTGATTCATTTCGTGGGGACTAAAGACCCAATATTTGGACTGTGCTTATAATAAAGGATGACATTTTCTTTAAGCAGAATAGTTGATAAATAATAAATTTTGTTCATCAAAAATTAAGTTTTGCGAGGTTTTCTTTACCTTTTACCTTAAATAATACGCTAAAACAATTTTTAAATAACCACAATGTCTGTTAGAGGGGCTTACAATCTGTTGTATGTTATAGCTATTTACCAAGTTTTCCTTCGGTTCTGTCTTAGGCTGCTTGTAAATGTTAACTACTTCTCTTAAAATCTTAGTTCCATATTTCTGAATAACGTATAAGATCACAAGCAAATTCGTCTCTTGTAATATAAGAAAGCCTTTTTGACTAAATAAAACTGCTGCAGTAGGTGTAACTCAGAAATTCTGATTGGCAATATAATAAATAATTGATAAATTGTGTGTATTTTATAGCCTGAGATTGTACAGTGTTCTAAAAATTATAAACCAATCTTTATTGTAATAAAGAAACTCAATCAAAACGTTCTCACAGCCATGACTGTAAATTGTTGACTTTTTCTATAACGACCACTGTCATGTGAAGGCCGCTGGTTCTAATTTTGTGTGCTTAATTAGTAGTTTGGTTAGGCTTTGAGATGAGCAAATGTTTTGCACACTAATTACTAATATCACTACTAAGCAACTCAATCCTATTGAAACCTATATGGGGCAAATAAGATCCCTTGAACTTCGCGGCAGAAATCTAGTTTGTTTAGAACGGTGCATCGCATGAACACAAAGGCCCGTCAATCACCTCCAAGCATGACAACTACGGTATTGCTTAATTGAAAAATAGAAAACAGCTTGCGGAATTAACAAGTACGATTTGTAATGAAAAGTTCGGATTTAGTAACTCACCAACAGCGTCTTCAATGCAGTTATGCTAAATCTATTGCAATTAGAATTTATAATATCCTTGTAGCGTGCCTCTGCAGGGTTCTTTCTGAAAATAAGGCCTTTAATCGACTTGCAATAAATCATAAATTCAGAGATAGAGATTTGTATAAAGATATCCTCAAGTAGATCATCCTTGATTCAACAAATCTTGTCCTATATCTTTAATTCGTAATTCATGATTTTGGTAACGTTATTTAATTAATCAAGGCCAGTACTTTGGCAAGAAGGTAGAAAATACATTCACAAGGAGACTGGTTTTATGACTCAAATCTGTCAATATTTTTTAGTTTCTGTACATTCGAACTATAATTCTGGTATGCAGTTTACACAAGTGGTACCCCGCAAATTCTAAAGTTAGCTAGTAAGTTAAATCAAGAGAGAGACAATTTTTCGCAACCAATCAAAGTCATTTTGCATGGGATCTTTATTGGAGAGCAAACTCTCCGCACTTATCTTCCCCCGATTCTAGACATCTAATAATACTATTTGAAGAAAACTCTGCAAGTATAAAATATGATTACGTAGACACCTCTTAGTAATAGTAATATATGATGATCCTTTTTATTAAGTCTATTACCAAAAAGTTCCAGATCAACTCCTGAATTCATCTACTCACTCTTATGCAATCTAATAAGCACCCACAGTTTCTGTGTGCAGGGAGTGTAGAACAGAATGATCGTCACTGAAATTTCTTCGTACTTGGCATTATGGGGACGGCTTGGAAGCCAATTTATGTTGGTGCTACACTCGTTTAGACTGGTATTGTAGGCAGTATGTTTGTGAATGACAATTGTTTTCTCCTGCTACTGCGAGAGGCTTGATAGGAGTTTTGTTGATTCTTTAGGGGTTACAGGTCCCTTTTCTAGGACAAAATGTTGAAAACAAATGTAACATGTAGCACGGACAAAATATAGCATGGACAAAATGTAGCACGGACAAAATGTAGCATGGACAAAATGTAACACAGATAAATGTAACGCGGACAAAATGTAGCACGGACAAAATAAAACACGGACAAAATGAAACACGGACAAAATGTAACACGAGCAAATGTAGCACGGACAAATTTAGCATGGACAAAATGTAGTAAAACTTTGTTACTTTGTTATCAAACTTTGTTACTTCTATAAGTAGTAGTCCTTTATAATACAATTACAATATGTAATAGGTAGTAGAGAAATGGCTTGTCATATGAAAGTTCTCTTACCGTACATGAACTTGTCCATCTAACTTTGTTACTTCTACACGTAGTCAGTCCTTTAAAATACAATTACAATATGTAATAGGTAGTAGAGAAATGGCTTGTCACATGAAAGTTCTCTTACCGTACATGAATTTGTCCATCTAACTTTGTTACTTCTACACGTAGTAGTCCTTTGTAATACAATTACAATATGTAATAGATAGTAGAGCAATGGCTTGTCACATGAAAGTTCTCTTACCGTGCATGAACTTCTCCATCTAACTTTGTTACTTCTACACGTAGTAGTCCTTTAAAATACAATTACAATATGTAATAGGTAGTAGAGAAATGGCTTGTCACATAAAAGTTCTCTTACCGTACATGAATTTGTCCATCTAACTTTGTTACTTCTACACGTAGTAGGCCCTTACAATACAATTACAATATGTAATAGATAGTAGAGAAATGGCTTGTCACATGAAAGTTTTCTCCGTAACTTTTCGTTTCTGTTCAGTTACTTTTACCTTTCCCTTCTAGGTATAAAGTGTGGCAACTTGATTGCTCCTTTTCTTTTCACTGCTTTCAACGAGGGAGTACTTTGTAAATACAAATGAAGGAAAGCAAATAATTATAAATTCAACATGTATGCTCTGAAAGATGTAATCGATAAATTAAACTTCACGTGCATTTACCTATAGACAACAAATGGAGCAGTTTTTAGAATTTTTATCATGTGTTGATACCTTGTCATTTTGCGAGCTACTTCTCGAGAGAAACTTCTTCTATCTTCTGGCTGAGGCAATATTGTCGACTTAGTCATTGCCATCACATTCAGAACAACAAGATACCCTACCAACTTCCTCACATATGGCACCCAGCCCGTAACAAGAAACCACAACAAACACAAAAACAGCATGTTGCCACCTGACCACATAATTCGATTCCATATTCCTCGGAGGTCAGCAACTCAACCTCTATGTGTACAATCTATAGTAATCAAGAAGTGTTATTTAAAACCATAGAAAATTGAAGTTTCGCATTCTATCTATAAATAATTGTTTAATTTCGAGACATAATCTAGACTCATCGACATGACATGTTTACCAGTAGCCTTGGCAAATAAATACTAAAGTTCTTCTGATTTTTTACTAAAGGACAGTGCAAAACGTTTGCCAGACTTCAGTGGCTTTGGGACACCTGAGCAGAACCGTATGTGAGAAAAGCCCAAATAAGATAGAATTTGTGAGTCTGTCATTTTTCTTTTTGAACGATGAAATGCACTTACTGACTTTCCCATATTTTAGATTTTACAATAGCAAACGGTGTTGAAACTTTGTCTAAAGGAACATGATAAAGTTTGAATTACATATATATCATAGCTTTCAAGTACAGAATGTTGTTATCTTACAATAACGCCATGCTATGTAAAAATTGAAGCATTTAACTCCTTGCTGAATAGAGTAGATATGGAACTGCTCTGCCTTTAACTTTATGACAGCAGGCAGCTTCGCCTCATAAAGCCGAGATTCATGGAACATACCAGGTAAATCACGTTTTCTGCATGCTTGCTGACCAAAAGAGCGTGTCAGAATAACTCGCTAATATTTTGGTTAGGGAACAACTGGTTATCAAGTAATGTCTGCTTCTTCAAGCGGTTAGCAAAGCTTCTACAGCCGCAATAATATGAGAATAGCTTTGCTAGGTCATCAGTAGGATAACTTAGTTCTAATTCAGTAAAAAAGAAAATTTGTTTTTCTTGGGGACTTTATAGGTATACTAAGATATAAAAGGAGGATATTTTTGTGTTCAGTTGTATCGTCCTATAGAATCCAAAGCAAAAGAGACAAACTATTCAAAATTTCTTAAACTGCGAAGTTGAGCGGTGAAAATATAACGTATGGCACTTTTATCCTGTTCATAACAATTGAATTGCTTTTTCGTTGTACTTTTGGGTATCATCTAATCATAAACTGATATAAATTTGAGTGTTTTCAGTTTCTGACAAACGATGTACTTCAACGAGAGGAAGTATTTGTGCCTGAAGAGGAAGTACGCTCTCATCATTTTCCCGCTGAGATCATTTTTCGAAAGAAAGTAAACTTTTTGTTACCTTAGTTAACATTACTTTTGAAGTCTACCATAGCTACTGCTATTTTCTTAAATT
The DNA here is from genome assembly GCA_010016025.2 of Alatinidae sp. Z8VKAUB7J3. NCBI lineage: Eukaryota > Metazoa > Cnidaria > Cubozoa > Carybdeida > Alatinidae > Alatinidae sp. Z8VKAUB7J3. The sequence continues at coordinate 5,364 of JAAAKM020006252.1, read as the reverse complement.
TTGGTTTCAGTTACAGAATATGCCTTACGTTCTACCCATGATCAAAGATCGTAAACAGTCGTGCACTTTGAATATATATCATTAGTCTGATCAACATCTTCTCCTCGTGATGGTAATGGAAAACCAAAGCAACACAGAACTAATACATAAAGACACCATAGTGTACACAATAAAAGATCTTTGGGATGGCGCTGACCCAATGCAAATGGCCAAGCTTACTGCAATTGATTCATACCTTGACCGACGATGTCCTTAACCGTCAACAAAATCCTACGCTGATTTTTATTGTCCAAGTGTGATGGTAAATCCAACTCACAACTTGCTTCCTGTTACAGTTCATACACAACTTCTGACTTTTGTGTATGGCACTACGAGCTATTGTTAGCAGAAAAGGAGAAAGTAGAGAGCACTGCGTTATACAATTGCAGGTATCATTGTGCAGTTAAGTGAAAGTGTATAACAATGCCAATCGACGTGACATTTTTATTACACACTTCGAAATATAGGTTACTTTGTCATATTCTGCTCAGTAAAAACAAATTAACAAAAATTTTAATTGCTACAGACTAGCGTTAAACCATTCCCGGCTTTTCTAAAAACAAAATAATTCACTCTTCCTTAACCTCTCGACCCCTCCTCCCGTCTACGTAAAGATCCGCCAACCCTATGAGTGTTGCAATCTCCAGACTACAAACTTCTAGAATTACTTATAAGACAATAATAACGAATAGACGATGACATGTAATTTAGTAGAAGTTGGTTACTTAAAACAATGAAAGAGAGAGAAATAGAAAAATGATAACTGTTCAACATGGACAGAATATGACTTTTGAAATATTTAGGAAGTAGATGGACAAATATTTCTGAATTTAAAGGGATTATAGCAAAACTTAGAAATAGTCAAAGAAAACGCTTTATAAGACAGTTTTACTGTGCTCATTATCAGCAGAGTAGGGCACGCTGCTGAGACGTATCAAAGCTGAGATCTTCAGATGATCGCAGATACGATTCTAAAATAGCGGATGGTTAATGTAAATTAAAGCATTGCAGCCTTTGCACTTAAATGCGTATACGATGTTTGATCTAAAAGCATCTGAGGTCCAATCTTTAGAAGGGAAAAATTTCTCTAAGACGATAAAATGAAATAATAGGAAACCTAACTCCTAGTTGTGAATAGGTTACGTTTAACTATGTCAATACATATCATATATAAAGAATATAAAGACTATTTAAGAAACCCGAGTGCACAAATTCATAAATCTTGCCAATCTTCAAAATAAAAAGCTATAGAATATTTTAACACTAATCAAGGCCTTTGGAACTTTATCTTGTTGATTTACTAGTTTTGTGAGGGTCAATACCATACAGCCTGCACAATTCGGGTAGTTTGGATATCGTACTATTTGAAAATCCGGTAACAAACGTTTGTACCACACTTGCAACGAACGCCAACAAGACGACACCGCGCCTCTAATAATAGATTTGTACTGTAAAAGCCTTGACATAATTTGACATCTGTACATGGTTTCTAAGGGTAGACTGTTTTTCAACTGGACCTCAAATGTAAGCGATGTCCAGCCAGAAATCCAGTCCGTTTGCACTGGTGATATTTATCTCCTTGTACCAGACAAACACGACTCAGCTGTTCACTCATATGAACGTAGATCAGAATCTATGTAACATTATGGATGAAGCGTTTGGAATTCACTGTCATGTTTTGTAGAACATCGAAGACACATTATATATTCTTACTCACGTAACCTTGTCTTATCACTGATGATCGTCTTTTCGTGTAGTGTAACCAACGCATGCCAGCTTTGTGTAAATTTTTCTTAGTAATTTCAGGAAATGGTAGAAACATTACAAAAATATAGCCACATATTAAGTCCTTTATCCTACAACCTTTACATGTGTAGGAAGGTGAAGAATTATGAACAGTATTAAGTGGCCCAAATACCACTTCTGCTTACGTTTTGATAATAGCTTTGAGTCTTGATGATTAGAAATAATTCATTCTCACTAGCTGGGAAATCTATAAATCTTCTTTAGGCATAATGGTTTTGAAGTCAGATAAGCAGACCATTTATCAAATCTAGGATTTTTATTGTCATGCAATTGCCATCGCACCAGGAAATGTACCTGGTAGGTGTGAGATAGGGCTATTAATGGTTTAAGCTATCAATCAATCAGGTTCTGCCTTATTACTCCTTTAAGTTCGATCTACATTAGTGAATGAGTAAGTACCACTCTCAATCCAATTTTTTGGGACGAGGGATTTTTGTCTCTACTCGTCTAATTGTTCTAACAAAAACTCCAATATAATAGCTTTCGAAAGCATTGCTACATCTAGTTTTCCTTCCAATACTACTACTATCACTAGTACTGCTGCTTCTACAATTTTTTGTATTGCTATTGCTATTGTTACTACTACCGCAAATACTATCATTATTATTGAAGCAACAACTTCCTTTGCCATTATTATGAGTAGCACTGCAAAGTCACAAGACGATGTGAAATTAATCGCAAAATACATTTTACTTGAGCGATTGGAAACAAGTTTAGTGCTCATATATCTAGTTAATCGAAAAAGCTGCGTGGACAAGGTGTAAAGACACTGTCATTGGATAACTAATTTTAAGCACGTATGTTTATTAATTTCATTACGGCCCTCTGTCCAGTAGCGTGTTTACTCCTCTGACCACGTTGGCAATGTTCCCCAAGCTCTTAGATAGATGGAAGAACAGGTAGGTACATACATAGACAGACAAACAGACGGATGGGTGGATAGATAGATAGATAGATAGATAGATAGATAGATAGATAGATAGATAGATAGATAGATAGATAGATAGATAGATATCATTAGTGTTCATGATCAATGAAATATAGTTGAGTCTATCCAGGTAATACATTTGTTAGCTGTTGACGTTGGGTTGCCTTCGAGTTTGAGTCGAGAGATATAAAAATAAAGAGTCCGTTGTCTCGAGTGCAAGTAGCTTTTCTAGATCCGGGTTAACATTTATTGAGTTGGGAATATTGACAGATTGTCAAACTTTGCTTCTTACTCATCTCTTACACTAACTGTATTACCTCCGAAGACACAAACAAAGAAACAATTTAATCGAAAAGTAAATTGTACCAAAGAAACTAAGAGAAACATAATAAGTTGTAAATCATTTGGTGGAATGAAAAATAACCAATTACAAGTTGAGAAAACTTTACTGAGACAAGACACTCTTTTCAGTAGGAGTACAAAAAAGCTTGTCCAGGCACTTTCAGTAGCCATCCGTTTGCTTGTTGATCAAATTGCACCATGACGTCGAAATAGAATAAAAAACCCTACATTACTTTATCATCTACAGGTTCAATGACTGAAATATTATAACTTTTAAAATAAACAAAGAAAACTCAACGTGCATCAGCTATACTTAAACAATCAATTTCTTCCTGCAGAGTCCTGAAAACGTTTAATCAATTGTACATTTGTTCTTATTTCTTTGAGAAGGACCTATTTGAGAAACAACATTGTCTATTATTGAAAGATATTATTAGATTTTTCCCGGATAGTGAAAGCCCCGTTAAAAATCAAATTAACTTGATCTCTATTTTGATTTTATTTGGCTAAGTATGAAGGTACAAAATGAACTGAAGATTTGGAGAATGATTAAGAGCAATGTGCTTCTTGTTCAATGTTGATATGATATATAAAGGAATCCAAGCAAAGCTATTTTCAAATGTTAATTGGTTTAACGGTTTCTGGTAAACAGGTGAATTAGAAAGTGAGGTCAACATATGTAATGCTTTGAAAAACTGTAAAGCAAATATTTCTACTGATATGATGAATTAGTAATAAATGTTATGTTGGCCTTAAAGGGAAAATACATACAATGAATTTGATAAGAGTTCGTGAGGTGTTACTTGTTGCATTGTGTTTGATGGCAGAGAACGGTATAAAGGTAGGTATCTATTGGAGGAGTCTATTTTGTTTTGTACTGTAGGGAAGTAATTATTCTATAAGGCTTGAGTGCTTCGGGAATTGTGAATATTTAGCTCAGAGGACGTTCTTATGTGGAAAGTTAATATAAAGGTACTATGCTATAGCCAATTGTTGTTCTTGCTCTTCTGTCACAGAAAATAAACCTAGGTTGATAAGTTTATCAGAAGTATTCTTTGGCTTCGTATACGCTGCTAAACCACAAGCTAGAACAGCCTTGGTTACAGGGTGGCAACGACATGCTCAGTACAGTGTTTTCTACTAGCAGTGTATGATATTCCTGCAGACTTACAGTTCTTACCGATAAAAGGATTCTCTTTTATACTCGAAAATCAAATTATTCTACCTAAAATCTTAATACATCTTGCCCTATACTTCCTATACTGTGGAAACTTTTGCAGCGGCACGGAGAGAATAATATATTAAGAATGTCCTTGGCATTACTTAACCAAAGTCGTTATGGCCTCACGAGCGTTTCCGGTTTAGTCGCGTATTGGCGCTTGTGTCTGTAGGTCGGCCTCTGGGAACCCCATCGCTATCTCCACCCTGAGGCTTCATTGGCCTTCGTTGTCACTGTGTTTCATTTAATATTTCATTTAATTAGTAAAGTAACGATATGTGTATTTTGATCCAGTACTTTACCCAGTCGTTGACTAGGGTTTGGGTCACAAAGTTAGTCATATGGCAGTGCAAACGTTGTGGCTAAGGGAAGCCACTATCTAATTAAATGGTCCAAATGCAAGACTGCTACGCCTGTCCAATATTTGGAAACTGTTGGGGAATGGGCGCTTTCCATTTATGTTCAAAGAAATATCCATCTTTAACCCACTGTTTCGTATTGATAAAACTACTTTCGTGTATTACCATGGCTTTGATTTGTTTGTTTACTTACTCTTGGGTGCCTAATAGAAGGGGGTGGAATAAACCGAGGGGTTGGAATAGACGGGAGGGGTTGGAAAATGACCAAAAAGGAAGTCAAGAAGCAATTTTAGAATCAACTGCAACTCCCTAAACGTAAGGTAATACAACACAAACAATAGCCAGATATTCAAAGTCATGGCAGTCTTCTATATGGCTTCCAAGATTTTAAAAATGTTCCCTCGTCCTCCTGCTCAATGACAGTTTTATTGCTAACATGTGTAATGTGAGTCGGCACCATTCTTCGAGCCTCGTAAAGGGCCACTGTCATCTTTTAATGTGTGATTTTTGTATTTTAATAAAGACATTTTTTACTTGTCCGCCAAAGTACCTCCTCAAAAAATCGTCATGGGGGGAGATTACGTAAGAATTAATAGGTTGCGGGGGGAGGGGGGCTGGAATAAGAATGTGCTGGGTGGAAAATTTTTAAAATATTAATTAGCGGGGGGGGA
>JAAAKM020006251.1:0-10608 GCA_010016025.2 Alatinidae sp. Z8VKAUB7J3 | reverse complement strand
TGTATCGGATACGGTTTGGTAACACTTTCCCTATGGGAGCAGATTTGATATAAAATGTGTATCGGAAAGCATGAGTACCGTGTAACTGAAAGACCGAACTGGAATGATAAGCTATCCAGTGTCAAAATCTACTCGGTAACTTGCAACAGAAGCATATACCTTAGAATTGTCTGAACGATTTTATCGAATTTATTGTCAGATAATTCATATGTTTTTTGAGTATTGTTATCATTGGCCGTCCTCGCGTATACCGTATTTGGGCATGACGTAGCCCTAGCCCAGAACCGTGTAATAGTCATCTTTCCTAAACTCTGGGTGTGAGTTTCAGGTGCTGCATACGACATGAGCATACCATAATCCCTTGAATTGTTAGTAGGTTAACTTACCTCTTTTCATATGATCTGTTAGCTTCCTACTTATTGCATGTAATGTCTCTGAATTAGAAGATGATCGGAGCGCTCCATTGATTTCTATCTTTAGTTTATTTCCGTGATGTCCAGTTTCGTCAGTCGTCTCGTCCCCAACCGCATCATGTAACTTGTCACAACTTCTAGTAGAGGGCGCAGAATGTATTCGGTCGAGACCTTCTCCAACAAACTTAAAACCGACATCCATTCCCGTAAAACTCCTGTTTTCTCTTTGCGGATCAGCAGCAATCGACAACGACCTTGTGTCTTTATATTTAATATCCCTGTTTTGTTTATCAACACTCGATCTTAGTTTGGTGACGTCCGATACTTTTAGCGCAATGGAGAAGAAACCAGTCTCTGTTCGCGCCATGGAGAATTTCTGTGGAACTCGTTTTATAAATTCATTGTCCCCATCATTCTTCCGCTGTTCATCGGGTAATTTAATCGATTCACGGTTATAAAATATATTAAGGTATTTATCCCATGCATCTTTTTTTGTTCCTCTTAGCACCACCGCTTTCTTTTTCTTTGACATTTTTCCGCTGACAAGGTTTCGTAACTCAGCATCTCTTCCAGCTATCAGGCTATACTCCTATTAATGAGATTAATACAAATATTTAGACATAGACCGCAAAGTAACCTATGAGATGTGGGAAAGGGCAGCTCAAAGCTTCACCCTTTCCACTCACAGTGAAAACAGGTAATAGTAGGGTATTCAGTGACACGTTAACCCGACAACGTTATTTTTTCTTAACAATTTCCGGATTTTTTCTTTGCTTTATCACTCACAAACGTCAAGATCACTTAATGGAATCTCGCTGACTGATTCAATGGACAGAAATGTTTCTATATAAAGTTGCATAAAACACAGAGGTTGACTTTGAGATTTCGTAAAGTTGTATGTCGTGTGTAAAAGATCCCAAGTTTGCATCCGGGTGATGACATTCTGTGTATCTCTACGAAGTTAAATATGTTCTACAACAGGACAACTGAAAAACAATGTATTGCTCTCAAGAATGCAAGTAATACGTAACGAATACAATGACGGATCAACTTTCTCTTTAAACCCATGAATGCAAACTACCTCGATTAAGACTGACGGTGATTATAAAATTCAGAGTAAGGAACTCAATCCTGGTATTATGTCAGGGGAATCTACCCAAATCTTAACACACTCGCGCCTGTACGATGTACAAACTTCTACGAAACTTTCTCATCTGAGTTAGTAGTACAATTTACTTTCCATAAGTGAAACCCAATATAAAAGAAGCTTCAGATAAGTACTACCAAACATACAAACCTCTTAAACTTCCCTTAACGCTTTAATTAAAAGAGTTAAGCGTGAAGCGTTCCCGGTAGGTGAACCCCACCCCCGATAACTGAAGCCTTTGGTAAGTGAAACCCTGATAACAGAAGGTTCTGATAAATGAAACCCCTGATAACAGAAGCTTTCAGCTTTCCATACTTGAAACCGCTAGTAAATAAAACCAATTTCCTCTTCCAAAGGAGAACTTTCACCGCTTAGGTGCAACTTTCTGTCAAAATTAATCGAACGGAATCCAAATGCTACGGCACTCTGTTTACGTAAAGTTACTGTTGGAACATCTTTTTTTTCAATTGCTTACAGTAACTTATCAAGATTAATTATAAAAAGGCACTGTATCTGGCGTTGGAAACATCATTGCGATATCTCTCTTGCATATTTCCACCAATGATTATGACTTATGCATACTTATGAAGAATAAAAAATAAGCATGTAAGATTGCGCAGTTGAAATGTGAGAATCGCGTTGGGCTGAAAATGGTACCCTTAACTTTAATTTTGTTCCTTTATTCAACGATAACTTTGGACCTAGAAATTCTCTTCAAAGGACACAATAATAGAAGATCCGCTGAAGAGAAACCAACTGATCATTGGGAACTAATTGCCATTGGGAACTACGGAGAAGCTAACCAACTTAAAGCTGATCAGACAGCACTAGTAAATCCTTCTCCAATTACAGGATCTTGTAGATAAAACAAGGAAACAGCACGAGGAATATCTGGCACGGGAACACGATGCGAACTCATTTCAAAATACCTGTAAGCGAATATTTATGGGGCTAACATTGTGTAAAATTCCAGGGCGATTCCAGGATTTTTACAGGGATGTCTCAATGTTCTGACCGCTTTTCAAATTCCAGAACGTTTGCGGGCTTTTCATAAGCTGGGCCAACCGTGCTAATTTTGAATTCACGTGACTTTTTGTTAAAAGTAAAAAGAAACAATGAAATAATTACATTAATTAACATATACGAACTTCGAAGTGTGACGTTAATTAATAAATGGAAATGCAATACAATAACTTTTAACAAAGCAAAAACACAACTAACGTCATTTTTTGCTGATTTTTCTTCCTCTCGTTCTTTTACTTCTTCTTCTGGTAAGTCGTCAACAAACTGGGATAATTTAAATAAGGAACTGTGCGCTTTAAGGACTCGATCCTTTTGATCTGCGGTTAGAGACACCATGTTTTCTTCCGTAACTGGGATTGGGGCGTCCCCTTGAGGGTCTGTAAACATCATTACGGCCATTTGATACATGTACGTCTTTGGTAAATCTGCATAAGTAATGAAATGCAAAAAATTATTTACGTATGGTTCTCACTTTCGTCATTTGAGAAAATGCAGAGCGTTGCGAATGACACTTTTCAGAATGAAAAAACTCGCTTGGAAATCCTCTTGGCTTAAATTCATTTATTCTAAAAGATTTTGGTCATGTTATATTATGAAAAGGGCTCAAACTGCAAGCGTATGGGCGTATCTAAAGATGAAACAATCTTTGGTGAAAATCACAGTGACAAGTCCGACATCGTACGGTATAACAGCCTAGAAAAAAACCCAAGTACAATGTGATAATAATTTGCCAGGAACTTTTTAAACGTAGATAATTGTTATGATTGCCCGAATATAATTTGTACTACCGAGCAAACACGGAGCCATGAATGACTAGGTATTTACTTGAACTTAATACTAGAGACTGTGTGCCTAGTACAATAGACCATTGAAGAGAGGCAGAGAATAACGGAACGCAGAGTGTAGGACGTTGGGATGGAAGAGCAATTTTGCAGGGCGATCAGCTCGGTGACTTCGCGAATCGAACAGAACCAGAAGCAAATCGGGAAGCACCGATCAACAGACGACGGCCTATAAAAAGTTGGATGTACACATGCATGACTACTAGCAACTGATATATCTTTCAAGTAAGGAAAATGGTGATATTTGTGTTCATATAGATTTGAATGGCTTATTTACTAAAGCACCCTCGAAGCAAGGTAAATAAACACAACTAAGACATGAGTAACTCGAAAACTGAAAATAACGGCCATCCTGACGACTTTCACCTCGAAGTCGAAGAGAAGATTAAAGCCGCAAAAACGTACTAAACGTTGAACTTAGACAAGGGATTTAACAGACGAAGTTACTTGATTTAATATAAATGCGCATACAGCAACGGAAGTGGCGCAGGGATTATGGGGTAAAAGTTTAATAGTTATGGGAGATCCTTGATGAATATCGAGTTCTATGAGCACTTCTTACCAATCAACAGCTTTTATAGGAACTCCTTTGTAACCTGCTTCTATCACAGAAACCATAATAGGTCCATTGGGTTCTGTTATAGGAGCCTTATTGCAACCATCAAACCTCCAATATCCACAGCTACTGCAAGCGCCCCTTAACAACCAGATATCGTTAAGGGCTCTGGCCAACTAGTTATACATACCGGCCTTTCCCCAGTCAGCATATGTTCCAGGAGGAACGAAATTATTCTACAAGTATTCCGGGAGGAACCGGGCGCTTCTCATTTATAGACTATCACAGGAGTTCAATCACAATTTACAACACTAGGTGAAATTGATAAATTTGCCATTTTGGACCTCTCCTGAGTAAGAGGCTGGCAGTTTGAAAGTCATTACTTCCTTACCCAATCTATCAATGGTCTAACATTCTTCTCTATGCATGAACTAACTGTCTTATAAAATGATCTAAAAGCACACACGATTTCGTCTTAGCCCATCAGATTTCGTCTTTCGTCGTTTCGATTTCGTCTTAGCCCATCATATTGCCTTATGGAATTGGCTCTGCAGGTCCAGGATGTCTATTTCTGTGAGGGATGTCATTCTGCCGACAGTAGTGGGACAAAAGCTACAAAACTGGGAGTCAAAACAACAATCCTAGGGACTTAAGTCTTGGGTTTTGGCAACAAAGGTTGTTTGGAAAGGAAAATAGATGGGATGTTTCAGCTGTTTCTCGCAAACAGTTAGAAGACTTTTGATCTTACACTTTTTGCAAATCCTAGTAAGTAGTCTTGCCACTGATGTTCAGCTCGATTGTAGACCTCCTTTCCGAAGAAAAGTGGCAACTTCCACGGGACTTGCTTTACTTAACGAATTGAGGAATATGGGTTATTGGAGAGTTTCCGTTCTGTATAAATTTTTTGAAAAACCTTTTCCTGATATTTGTTTTCTGTTAATATTTTGAATACGCATGCGTGTGACTGATGTTATACTTACATGCTTGATGGGATATCTTATGCACATGGCTTCCGATGGATACCAAGAGATCACCCCGTTGAGTGCAGAAGCATATACTATGAGGCACTGCATTCAGCGTTATAGCTCTAAAAAATGACAAGATATAGTTATGAAATATGGAGTAAAATCGGCCAAATTAAGTAAGTAGCCAATAACATAAATTATGGTGTTGAAACTAAGCGTATCCTCTTAAAAATTATCTGTGACCATTTTGGTGAATTTCTAAATAATAATAACTTTTTGAGCTATGACGTCATAATTGATCAAATGGTCGTAATTTGCATTTTTCATTTTTTAAAATAATCCTTTTCTAGTGCATAGGCCTAAATTGTGATTTATCGTAACTATTTCGGACTTTAGTGAACCTATTAGTTGATACTGCGTCGAGAAACCTCACAAATGACCAAAAGTATGTCACAGACCCCTTTCTTTCGTCATATTATTATTGACGTTTTACGTTATTTCATGTTACGATTCTTTATTAATTTTGCGAATTCTTAAGGCACTTGCAAAACAAAATTCAAGTAAAGAAATGATTTACATTAGCATTCAAGAGATAATTTTGTTAAAAGCTATAGAATTCTGTACAAGAGGATCTAGCTCAGAGGGATATATTTACTAAAAAAAAACCCAAACCTCCAGGCTTTCGGAAGTTCAAAAAAGCCCGCCTAGGATCAGTTAAAGACGCTTCGTTTATAGCCTTGAAGAAATTCATATGGACATATGAATTCTTCCTTTAATTTACATATATTCTTGTTACAACACATCACACAACCTTACTAGTAACTGTAAGATTAAAAGCTACAATTTGCACCACTATGGATTAATTTGTAAGTAAAAACATGGAACAGTCGTTCCCAGGTAGGACCAGTTCTCCCACAGTTGCGTCGTTCCTCTGGTTGGAGTGAAGGAATACAAAGGTTATGGCTGTGGAGTTAACGAAGTTTAATATTACAGTAATTAATTAACGATTGGCCTTTTTGAGGATTTGTGGTAGAAATTCGGAGGTGAATTTCATTGAAGCCAACGAAGATATTAGCCAATATTAAACCAAAGGGACTCTCCTAGCTGAATCCAACACTACGTGTTGCAACGAAAGAAAGCGTCTTCAGGGAATTGAGAAAGGAAAAAGCCCATCACTTATTTTCGTTACGTTGACGAGATATTTGTAATTATTAATAAATTCGTATTGCAAGTATCCATTTCATATATCCATTTCATAGTATTTTAAAATTGCTTCTCGAAAAAAAAATTAATTCAATCACGATCTGTACATAGAAACGTAAATTTCTCTGCAAGTTCAATTTTAATAGGACTTCAACTATAAATTAGGGAGGGATCCTTGTATTTCAATAAGGGTGAAAGGCGAACATCACAATAATCTTTGGCAAACCACTACCTTTTAAATTAATCCCATTGCAAAGTTTGTACAGATAACGTATATATAATCGTCCTTAATGTTTCCAACCTTTAATAAAGCAAAATTGTTTAGCAACAAGTAAATTTCAGACTAGGAAGTTCATAAATATGCTGCTTTTTTCTTGTGTAAATATGGGTCTCGAGGTTCGATAGTCAAGTCACTTAAAAAGTGTACAACCTACAATTGCAGATACAGCCCAAACTCCGGTATAAAATCTCATTTATGCGTCCCCTCTAGAGTGATCACTATAAATCTTCAGTGAGATACATTCAAGGCAGTCGCTATCTAACTTATTCTTACACACATTTCAAATGGCTAATTTCTAGAGGGAGATACTACAGCAAAACCCCTACCTCAGTTACACACCAGGTATCGACGAAATTGACAGTTCGAAGATGCAAGATCTCAACTATAAGCTCTCAAACTACCCGAATGTTTCTTGAAAGGCCTAGTATACAACAAATTGTTAATTAGATCGGGAGGCTGTTTCAGAACAGGTCCTGTTCAAGTTTTCATTGTTGATTAAAAGTTAAGGTGACCGCGACATCGCTAGAGAAACTCTGCATTTGACATCTGATCTCGCCTTTCATGAAATCAAACACTTGGGCCCATTACTTTTATCTATAACTTCCCCAATTAATCAGAGATTTATGAAATTGTTGGTATTGTAAACTTAAAGGGAAGTCTTGCTTGGATGTTACCTTATCAATTTGTTGGATTCATTCCAGATTCGTATAGTTCCATCTACACTTGCGGACGCAAAGATCCTCAGCTTCGGGCAGCAAGATACGCCGACAATGGCGTCGTTGTGCTCATCATCCGTTTTATGTTCAATTCGTGCTATAAACATAAAGAACTCCAAAAGCATTAACGAATCAAAGCGATAGTACTTATCTCAAAAACCCCACGTAATGCGTGAGAGTTGTTCAGCAAATATAGAAATTCATTGCAACTGAAACTCAGCAAACATTTCGACTGTTATGGACGACAAGCTAAATCAAGTTATAAAACTGTGGTGGTAATGTCCGGCCACCCAAGGGTTCCAAATTATTATTTCAATTCTTCAGAAGCTAAAAAATATAAGTATGACATAAGCTTTTCTTCTTACGATGAAGTCCCAACCAACAATTGCATTATTAAGCAAGGAACTCACTTCATATTTGGCTCAATTATTTGCGACTATTTTTGTTTGGTTGTCTACGTATGAACGTAGTGTGGCTTAAAAGTTGGCTTTGTAATAAAATAGTACTTAAGTGCGAGGTGACAATTTTATGAAATCAAATCCTGTTGTTGGTAGAGATATTCTATCCAATTTTTAAAACGAATATCTTCAGCAATCATCAAAATGTATCATTTCAAAGTTTGAATTATGTCTATCAAAACCTAGATATTCGAACCCATAATAACTTTACGAACCGAACATTCAGGAAACACTGTACTAAGCATGTTGATGCTACTGCGTAACCAAGGTCGTTATGACGTAACGAGTGTTCCAATTTAATCGCGTATAAAGGCATTCGGGCAGTCTCTCAATCAAAGATCCCTGATGAGCAGTGGGCCCGACATTCAAACTACCCTAAACAAACAGAAAAACCACCAAACAAGCTAACTGATAAATAAAGGGTAGCTGGGGTGTCCAAGGGCGCCCCTCAATTTTGGCTACTGGGCAGAGAAGCAAGCCATGAGGCAGGCTCAACCGCCCAATAGGACCGCCTCTCGCGGATTACGGAGAGATTCTGTCATCGATGAGAACAGATACTACATCCACTCTTTGTACCATGTAAAGGTCAATAGGCGCAGAAGCTGCCAACTTCCAAGTGCCAGCTTTACTGGAGTAATAAACGTACATGCACCAACCGGTTGGGCGTGGCGAAGGCTGAGCAAAATCCATTTTGAGGTACGCCTCTGTAATTTGGGTCGCCAATATCCGATCATTATCTAAGCTGAGTTAGGCAATATCCATGCACCTTGAAGAGGTATCGAAGACGTATCAAAAATTTATTTAAAAGTCTTATTTAATGGTGAGCTTGTCAAATTTTACTCACTTGAAAATAGCAACAGGGAATGCCAAAACGTCGTGTCAAAAAGGTCAGATTTACTTTATTACAAAGTGGTTTTCATTTGTAGTATTGCCAGTAATACGAAATAAGAAGACATTTAGAAAATTAGAAGTAGTCGCCGTACGTCTCACAAAATGCAACTGTGACATTAATTATAATAAGTCTTGTAACTTATCAAAAAGTATGTAACGCTTTAGGAGATGCATGTAAAATGAGCTAAAATTACTTCTTACCACGCTGAGAGTTTCTTGTCCTGTACATGCCAATGTAATAGGCTGCAACGGATTTTTCTTGAAAAGCAACGCAAAGGCGTCGATCATTGACGGCGAGATGAGTTGGCATCTCTGAGCTCATATACAAAAAGAGCGGGGCCAATGCTTCTTGTGCAAATGGGAACACGCGCCAAATCTTTATGGTCATATCTAGGTTCGAAATTTCAGAAATAAGGTTGAGTAAGAATTTCTAATACTTTGTAGTAGCTTTTCGTACCTTCGAGTGTAAACTAGCAAATCACGTACTTCTAAATAAGAGCATATACAGATACTGTAATTAAGAAGTCCATATAGCAAACTATAAAGAATCTCCTGGGTCGAAGTATGTAAGCTGTTGCGCAAACCAATAAAAACGAAGTTGCTGTGGTGTGCAACGCAAGAAATGGATGAAGCAATTGAGGCATATAAATTCGTTACGTTCGCTTTCTAACTCCGGGATGATTGTATTTTTGGAAGCGCTGAATTTAATATTAAATTGACATTCAATTAAGGCGTGGTGATCCTGTAGTTTTAAAGTTATATTGCAAATAGAGCTACCAACGTTCGTCTTGAGGTACCTTAGCTCACTTAGGCTTCATCATTACGGGGTCATTCATATGCATAATATCGGTGCCGGGAGTAGTGGTCAATATTTATCCTTGAATAGGGGTAGAGACACCCTCTACTATCGAAGCGGTAGTACTCAACCAAAGGGGCGCACTCTTGTTTTCATTGGCCGTGAATGGCAACCTCGTTGTTGCTCATGAATGACTGCGGAAATTTGTAGCCGGCGTTGAAAAGATGGAGGGTTCCTTCGGTCTTGGGAAATTTAATGTCATCTGCACCTAAGTACATAATCTTGGCAGCCTCACGATACTACTTGCCCTGCAAATCCTTGTTTCTCCGTATACGCAGATATGTTTGCGTATCACACAACAGCATGAAAATTTCTTTGACACTTCAGGGCCGTAGCAATGATTGTAAAAGTGGAATCAGTAGGAGGCCTGTGATATTGGAATAGGCCGTGACCATAGGAGGTAGATGATATGTGACCAACTACTTCCTACATTCGCACAACCTGATACTGCGCAACTATTCGAAGGAAAAGCAAATATTTTTAATAAACAAAATCTGATAAAGAAGTTTCTTAGTTTGCAACCCAAGCTATTTTCTTCTGCACTTACTCTTCCTTGAGGGCTCAAGTTTTTTCAGTAGATAAAGACAAACATTTTGTGACTAATT
Organism: Alatinidae sp. Z8VKAUB7J3; assembly: GCA_010016025.2. NCBI lineage: Eukaryota > Metazoa > Cnidaria > Cubozoa > Carybdeida > Alatinidae > Alatinidae sp. Z8VKAUB7J3. Next base: position 653 of record JAAAKM020006251.1, on the reverse strand, counting down.
TTTACAATAGTTCTTTTGTGATTTTAGCATATCCATAACATAGGAAACGTATGGCACTTCAGGTTCAAAGTCAAAATAATTGTGTAAAGTAAAAATACACAGAAGCCAACTTTCTATGAGGATAATATTTTTTATGGCTGGTTAAAATAGTAATCCTAAATACACGGTTTTATTCCAGATCGCTTTCTTTTGGCAGATTGCCTTGATAGGCTTAGAATAGAAATAGCTAATATTTGGATTTTTTCAAATTCAAATTAAAGGGGAATGTTAAATGTAAGAGCAACATTAACGTTGGCCTGGATCTTAAAGTCAGTAATCAGCGCTGTGATAAGGTTCTATAAGTCAGGAAAATTGCCAGGTGCAACGAATTTATGTACTAACCTTTTAACTTACAGATGAGAAAATGATAGCGAACTCATATGTTTTACCTGCAGAACCATGAACACGAGTTAAAAATGAACCTTGTCCACATCAGTCGTAAGAAAGAGAAGTTTAAAAATAATAAAGATGGTGAATGATCGGGATGATTTGTAGATTCCTGAGCGGCTTACTGAGTGAGTGAGTGAGTGAGTGAGTCAGTAAGTAAGTAAGTAAGTAAGTAAGTAAGTAAGTAAGTAAGTAAGTAAGTAAGTAAGTAAGTAAGTAAGTAAGTA
>JAAAKM020006250.1:0-10609 GCA_010016025.2 Alatinidae sp. Z8VKAUB7J3 | reverse complement strand
CCTGGGCCAGCCCAACGATGGAGCGTTTCAAAAACGTGTTCTGAGGGCCGCCCTGAGCCTCCTGGAGCGGCGCTCCGGGCCGGTGCTCGAGGACTATCCCGAGGATGCCGAGGGAGAGTTCGACATGAGCGGCTGGGTTTGCCCGGTTTCCTTCCCAAAGGCCGCAGCCAAGGAGGGGCTGGCGGAATCCTTGCGGCGTGAGCTGCAGGAGCTGCGCAGCTGGTATGACCTGGGCCTCGAGCGCCGCGGGCGCACCAGCTTTGGCTCTACAGGGCTGGATATCCAGGAGATCGCCGGACTGCTGCTGGCACTGAGCGCGGGAGAGGCGCCTTTGAATCCGCGTGGAGATCTCCTGCTGGGTGAGACGGTCCGGCTGGCGGCCGAGGACCTCAAGGCATTCTATCAAGAGGCGGCAACCGCACAGCCGGGCCGCTCGAGCGCCGAGGCGCTCAAGGCTTGGTTCTGGACCGGGACCTGCGCCGCCCAGGTCTTGATCAAGGCGCGCTTGGCGGGGCTGCAGAGCAATGACCCATCGCTTCGCGAGATGGCATCAGTTCTGGTGCCGGCGGAACTGCGCTAGGAGGCGAGTGACTATAGCGCCAAAACGGCTTCTGCCCCCCGGCGCGATTCTATCCGGCCGATAATCGCAGCGTGCGTGTCGCCCAGCCCATGCAGTTCCGTGAGACAGGCCGCAGCTTGATCCTCGGGTAGCCCGGCCAGCAACCCGCCTGAGGTTTGGGGGTCGTGCAGCAGGCCCACCGTTTCCCCGCTGGTATCGGCGGTTCGTCGAAGGTTAGGTAAGCTTCGGTCACGGTTCGAGGCGGCGATGGAACTTTCGAGTTTTTGACCGAGGAGCTCGCGTACGCCCTCGAGGGATGGGACGGCTTGCAAGTCGAGCCTCGCGTCCACGACCGATGCGGTCAGCATTTCCAGAAGGTGCCCGGCCAGGCCGAAACCGGTGACGTCGGTCATTGCCGTGGCGCCATGCCTTACCAGGCAGGCCGCGGCCTCCCGGTTGGAGCCCAGCATCGCGGCGACGGCATCGTCCAGCCATCGCCCCTTGGCGCGGCCGCGCATCTCCGCGGCGAAGAGAACGCCGGTCCCGAGCGGCTTGGTGAGAATCAGGGCCTGGCCGTCGCGCAGCCCGGACTTGCGCAGGGCCTGGCCAGCCTCGACGAGCCCGTTTACCGCGAACCCGAGCTGCGTTTCCTCCGCCGTGCCGCTGTGACCGCCGATCAGTTGGACGCCGGCCTGTTCGAGGGCGAGAGCGGCCCCGGCGAGCAGCTGAAACAGCTCTTCCTGGCGCTTTTCGGGGCTGTCGAAGGGCACGCTCGCGATCGCCAGGGCGGTCCAGGGTTCCGCGCCCATGGCGTAGAGGTCGCCCAGGCAGTGGGTTGCCGCAATACGCCCGAAGGTGAAGGGATCGGATAGAAGTGCCGGGAGATGATCGACCGACTGCACCAGGTCCTTGTATGCCGGCGTGCGCGTGACTGCGGCGTCGTCCCGGTCCTCCGGAGGATCGGCGATGGTCGTGGGAAAGCGACGTTGCAGGCGGGTGAGAACCCGGTTCAGCTCACCACCGGGCAGTTTCGCACCGCATCCCCGGCAGCGCATATCCGCCTCGCGACGCAAGGCCGCCGTGCCCGGCAGGCTGGACCTCGGCCTTCCAGCGGCATCGCCCATGACCTCAAGGTCGGCGTAGCGTGCCATGAAACGACGGTCGATCCAGTCTTTCCAGCGCCAAGCCAGAGGACCTTCGAGACAGAAGGCGCCCCGCGCGGCGATTGCGCTGCCGTCGGCCGTCGACAGTAGGCTGAGGTGGCGGCGCTGTGGCCGATAGGGCCGAAGGGCCAGCCCGAGCAGACAGCGGCGCAGATTGGCGGCCAAGACAGGGCCCTGGCGAACCGCGAAGACCCCCGATTTTGGATGGGTGGCGGAGGCCATGCTCGCAATATCGCCGGCTGCGAAGACCGCATTGTGACCCTCTGCCCGGAGATGGTGGTCGACGCGGACGAAGCCCCGATCGTCGAGCGGGAGGTCCGTTTCGCGCAACCAGTCCGGCGCCGCGGCACCGGTTGCCCAGATCACCTGGTCCAAATCCAAGGCGGTGCCGTCATCGAGCAAAAGACCATGCTCCTGGACCCGCGCGACGGCCTGGGCGCGATGGACCGAAATGCCGCGGGACTCCAGGCTGCGCGACACGCGTCGCTGCACGCGGGGCGGAAATCCCGGGAGGATCTCCGCCGCGGCTTCCACCAGCCGAATAGTGACCTCCGCATAGCCTTCGAGACGCTTATGGAGCGCGAGCGCGATTTCAATGCCGCCCGCGCCGGCGCCGACAACTCCCAGGCTGATCGGCCGGTCCTTGTCGGGCAGCGATGCCTCCCAGGCCTGCCAACGCTCCAGCAAGCCCGCCACGGGCTTGACCGGCAAGACCCGCCCCGACGCGCCCGGCACGCCCGAGGGATCGGGTGTCGACCCGATGTTGACCGACAGCAGGTCGAAGCGCAGATCCGGTCGGCCGGACAAGCCGAGCCTGCCATTCTGGCAGCTCAGTGCGTTGGCTTGGGCCCTTACGAAGCGAGCGCCGGCGGCGCGGCACAGGCGCGGTAGGTCGATGTGAGCCTGATCGAACCGGTAGGCACCCGATAGGAGGCCCGGCAGCATGCCGGAATAGGCGGCGTGCGCGACTTCCGAAACCAGGGTGATCCGCAATCCCGCCACGGGCCGCATCGCGAAATGACGCAGAACCGCCAGATGGCTATGGCCGCCGCCGAGCAGTAGGAGATCCTTCAGTATCGGGGCTGCGGCGCCCGGACTCATGGGCCTTTGGCCATCTGTCGCACTCACACAAAGCGGGGCAGCCGCCCGCCGGCGCTGCCGCGTTGCGGATCAAGAGAGGCCAATGTCGGTCAGGTGCTCGAATGCGCCCGGGCCGCAGCCATGCGACTGCGCGAGCGCTTGATTCTCCGGACGGTCGAGGAAGATGAAGCGCCCATTTTTCCAGAAAGGCACGCCATCGAGCTCGATCGTGGTGTCGAAAAGCGACCAAGCGATCTCGCCGGGCGCGTAGTCGCCGCAGGTGTGCACATGGGTGTAGCGCGGGTTTGCGAAGGCGACGCTCCCCCATCGCTCGATGTCCGCCTCCGCGCGCAAGGGATAGATGGCCTTGGGATGAATGCCGCTATGCCAGGAATGGACGACGAAGGGGTCGATGCCGAATAGCTCGCCGACTCGCCGGTAGTGATCGCGGCAGCGCTTGGTCAAGGCGGCGGGGCCCTCGAAGTCGACGATTCGGCCGGCTTGGACCTGCGCGAAAAGGGGCTGGTCGAGCATCAAAACATCGTCGTCGTATGCCCGGTGCCCGGTTGCCATCAGCCAGCGGGACAGGGCGACCCGACCCCGCATGGTGCGGCAATCGACCGGTCGGAAGGTCACGATCGGAAAGAGATCCAGCGTGAAGCCCTGGGTTTGGGAGGCCTCGGGGCCGGGCGCCACGCAGGTGCCCGTGACATCCGTCCCCAGGGGACAGGTAATCCGCCAGGAAGCCGCGCGGTTCAAGGCTGCCTCGAAGCGCTCCAGAATCTCGCTCATGAGCCCGTGCGGTAGCGTACAGAAGGGCGCACCGAGAAGCCCTATGTCGAGCGCATAGGTCATGACCTTGTGCCCGCTGCCGGAAAGTTCGTTGAAGCGGATCCGATCTCCGATCCGGTTCTGGAAGATGACGATGTCGGAGCTTCCCAGAGTGTCTAGGAGGCTCTTCGGCAAGTCGTCCGGATCGTGATCCGGGGCGCATTCAAGGAGCCGTACCCGAGCGCCCAGCGATGCGGCGGTCTCGGCGATGCATTGGCCGGCGAATCGGTCGTAGAATGTCGAGCCATTGCTCTCCACCACCACGGCAAGCTCATGGTCGGGCTGCACGCCCGCACAGTGGCGAAGCAGATTGAGCGCGCCGGCGCGAGGATCGTAGTCCGGGATCATAGGCGGTACTCGCGAAAGGTGGCGAGGATCAAGACAGGATTCCGGTCCGGCTCATCGGCCCGAAGCAGCGGTACACGAAGGCCGGCGGCAGATTGCGCCAGACCACTGGGCTTTTGTCGACCCCCGAAAAGACCTGTCGGAACTTTTTCGGTATCCGTCGGCCGGAACTCAGGAGCAGGCTTGGCAGGTACCCAAAGGTGAAGAACTGGCCACGGGAGGACAGAACTTCGCTCAATGTCGCCAGGAGGTGGTCTTGATAGGAATCCTCGAAGAAAGCCCAAGGCAGCCCGCTGATCACGACGTCCGCCTTGCCACCCAAAAAGGATAGCGACTCGCTATAGTAATCTTCGAAGGCACCGTTGATGACGTGGCTGGAGGCGCCGGCTCGGGCAACGATCCCGGCGCTTCGCTGGGCGAACTTCGGATTGGTCTCGAACGCAACGAATCGGCAGGATTCGGACTTTTTTCTGACAATCTGGCTGGTGAAGGAACCGGAGCCGGACCCCAGTTCGATGACCCGCTCGACCTTTGACCAGTCAATCGGCCCGGTCATCATCTCGGCCAGGCCCGCAGAGCTCTGGGCGACGGCCCCGACGGACTTCGGGTTCCTGATAAACTCCGCTATGAACATGTCCGTATCGTTGGGCCCAGGCCAGAAGTTGACAGATAAAGAGGCGTACGGGCCAGGATTTACCCGGTCCGGGGAAGCCCCTCAAGGGGTGATTGAGGCGCGACTCGATTCGCCTGGACGAGGGTATCCCGGTTAGACCGTCGCCGGAAGAGTCAGGTCGGATTCAGGGATGTTATCCTGTGCAACGCGAGCGGCTCGGCCGAATGCCACAAGCCTGCGTGACCAGCGCCCTGGGTGACAAAAATTGGGCATCTGCGCACCCTTGAAGATTGTTAGGAGTCCCTCAAGGAGGGCGGGTTAAGGTGGCGGCTGGCATGAGCCCCGGGGGGGCTCCGGCCCGGACAGAGACCAAGCGAGGCGAGTGAAATGCCGTCTGAAATGCGTAGATTGACCTTTTCCGAGGACGAGGTGATGGATGCGGCCGTGTCCTATGCCTCGCGCACCGGCAGGACCGTACCTCAGGGCGAGTTGCGGGCGGTACGACCCGGGCCGGCGCCGGAGAAGAACTTTCTCTTCGAGATGCAAGTGGCCGCCGAGCCCGGCGATCAAGAGGTTGTGCTGGAGGCCGACTTCCTCGGCGCCGCCGTGATCATGCATTGCATCGAGCAGAACATTCCCATCCCACGGCGCGCGGAACGCTCCTTGAAGGTGCGCGATGGCGTGCTTTCGCTCTATCTGCGGATCGAGGAACCGTCGAAGGAGCCGGCCGCCGCCAAGCTGCCGGACTACTACGAGTACGACTTCTTCGGCTGAACCGCAGCCGATTGGCAAAAAAAGGGACCCGCGGCACCGAAGTGCCGCGGGTCCCTTTTTTGCGCTTGAGAAGCGGAGTGACGGACCGGCTGCCCGAGACGGGCGGCCGGTCCTGGGGTCTCAGTTCGACGGCGTGATCGCCTTGCCGTTCTCGCGCACCAGATTGCCCTCGTAATCGTATACGAAGCTGGCGCTTTCTAGAAAGCTGAAGGGAATGTCGAGTGCGATCTCGCGGGCCTTGCGGAAATTGATTGCAATGTCCGGCGGCGAAACGATGCCGACCTTGAGGTCGCCGGCTTTGGACTTGCCCTGCAGCACTTCGATGCCGTAGATCGCCGCAAGGTGGGCGTTGGACTGGAAGCTTACGCCGATCGACATGACCGCGCTCTTGTCTCCGGCCTGGACCACTTCCGGAACCACGCTCAGCACGGGTACCCGGTCGGAATGAGCGTTGATTGTCTCGATCTCGCGGAATACCGAGGTGCTGCCGGTAATCCAGAGCACCGAGCTGTTCAGGGTGGGGTCGTTCTTGCGCATGGCGGCGACCGCATCCGACACTAGCTTGGGCAACTCCGCCTTGGCGTCTTCCGGATCCTGGACGGGCATGTTCATGACCCGAATGCCGCGGGCCTGCGCGAAGGCGGCAATGGGCTCGGCCTGGGTCTGGACGGCGCTGACATTTTGGGAATCGACCAGCACACCCAGGTTCCGCAAGTCCGGCTTGAGCTCCAGCACATAGGCCATCTGGACCTCGATGGGCATGTTCAGAGAGGTGAACGCGAAATTGGTGCCGGTGGAGCTATCGTAGCTGTCGATCTGACCCAGCACCACCGGGTCCTTCGAGCAAACCGAAACCACCGGGATCTCGCCGTCCTTGTAGTTCTTCCACAGCCAAGCGGTGGAGGCCGAGCCCATGGAAAAAATCAAGTCGCTGCCGGTCTCGCTGGCGTGGCTCAGGGCCGACTGGCCCCGGTCGTCGTCCTTGGCGAAGTTGATCACCGTGAAGCTGGTCTTGATGTCCTTGAGAGCGAAGACTTCGAGGATCTTGGTGATGGCGACCGCGTAGGCCGAGGAAGGCTTGGGATACAGCACCGTGACGTGCTGCTCAACCTCCTGATCGGCGCTACCCTTCGGCCGGATCTCCACCCGGTTGGGATCTCCGTTGACCTCCAGGAACTCCCACGACGCGGCGGCCTCCTCGCCGTAGCGAAACCACTCGTCATAGATTGCGGCGGTGGCACTGCTCGCTGTTGCGATCAGGGTGGTCAACCCCAGCAATCCGGCCAATCCGGCCCGATGGATTGCCCTCGACCGAAGCATACTTGGCATTAGAGGATCTCCTGACGTACTCGGTTGATGCGATGTTCCGGCGCGGAGGCCGTGGCTTGCGGCTCCGACGAGCCGATCAAGAAGAGGAAGCCGAGGAAGGCGATGGCGCCGCCGACCCAGGTCAGCACGAAGGCGTTCTGGCCGGCGAAGAGGAATAGCTGGCCGATGATGATCGGCCCCGCGATATGGCCCAGGCGCTCGAGGAAACGATAGGTGGCCGTCGCCGAGCTTTCACCGATCTTCTGCGACAGCTTGGACTCCGCGACGTGGGTGACCACCGGCGCGTTGATGAAGCCGTGGGCGACACCGACCACCACGACGCCGATGATCAAGATCGACGTTTCGATCGTTGCGGCCATGGCGGTTCGCCCGATCATGTCGGTTCCGATCAGTCCGATCAAAATCAGCCCGACACCGCTGATCACCGAACCCCAGAACAGCACCAGGTGGCTGTTGCCGAGCCGGTCGACCAGGCGCGAGATGTAGCTGCTCGCGACCACCACGCCGGCGGCATAGACCATGATGATTTGTCCGATGTCTTCCTGGGCGTAGCCGCGAGCGGACAGCAAGAGCGGCAAGGCGAAGATAACCACGCCGGTCAGCACCGCCTTGGCCGGCACGCCGATCAGGATCATGGTCTTCATGAATTTCAAACTGCGCAGAGCCTGTCCCGTATTGCGCAGCAACTGACCCATGGTCTCGGAGAAGCGTGTCTCGGAGGTCTCCTGGCGTGCCGTCTTGGGCACAATTGCAATGGCGTAGAGCGCGAGCGCGACACCGACCATGGCACCCAATGTGAAGACACCATTTGCGCCGATGTAGAGCACCAGGAGCGATCCGATCGCCATCCCGGAGATCATCCCCCCCTGGAACCCGAACACGATGATGGCCGCACCCTGGGTCCGCCTACCCGGCGAGGAGACCGCGAGGATGTAGGACTGCACGCCGATGAACAGCATGCCCTGGCCAACACCCGAAAGGCAGCGGGCGATGACCGCGAGCGTCAGGTCCAGAGGCAGGGTCAGCATGAACAGGCCGGTCGCGGCAAACAGCAGGCCCCAGTACATCAAGGGTCTTGGGCTGTATTGCTGGGCGAAGTGGCCGGCCGGAACCAGGGACAGCGCGAAGAAGAGATAGTAGGCCATGAAGGGCGCCGAGACATAGCCGGCGGATAGACCGGAGGCGGCGACCACTTCGTGGATGAACTGGGGCAGGAACGCATAGGTCAGGTGCTCGACCAAGACGGCCACGAAGAAGACCGGCTTGACCAGATTCAATGCCGCTTCGTCGCCTTGGAGCTTTGCCGCGCTGGTGTCTTGCGTTTCCTTTGAAAGGTGGAATCTTTGCATCGAAGCGGCAAGCTGCAGGAACACGCCGGCCAGGAAGGCGGAGGCCACGAAGAGAGCGGTGAAGTTCTTTACGCTGCGCGCGATTTGCCGATAGACCACCGCCGCGGGAAGAGCGACGGAGACGCGAATCTCCCTGGCGCTGCCCGGTGGGGTCAGGTCTACGATGTACTCGTAGGTTCCGCTTTCGCTGACCCACTTCTTGCCGATCAAAGATTCATTGGTGTGGATCTTGACGTCGCCGTCGATGGTCAGCCCGGCGGCGGAGATGTCGGGGTTGAGCTTCAGATAGTCGCCGAAGGTCTTGTCCAGGCCATGAATGCCGCTCAGATTCAAATTGAAGGCGACGATGTCCGAGAGCCTCTGGCCGAGCGAGTCCGCCAGTGCCTTGGTCTTCGCCTGGACGCCCTCGGAATAGAGCGAGATCAGGGTACCGATCACCACCGCAGCCATGGTCAAGAAGGTGGCCGCATAGATCATCTGCAGCCAGGGCGCCTTGCGGGCCACAAAGCGCGGACCGAAGATCGCGACGACAAAGGCGAAGGCCAGCGAAAGTCCAACGGCGATGAACAGCAGTGGCCTGAAGCTGGCCTCGACCCGCGAGGTGACCACGGTGCGCGGCATGGTGATGGCCAGACTGCCGACATCCTCGAACCTGTTGCGTAGCGGCAGGACGACTTGGACCAGATCCGAGGACTTGCGAACGTCGTTGCTGGTCTGGTTCTCCGAATTGCCCCCTTGGTCCGGCTCGAGGAGCAGGATCGAAGCATCGCCGCTGGAAAAGATGGAGTTTCCCTGGTTGTCGAACACCGTCAGCGCCGCGATCGAGCCGTCGGACTGGAGTATCGGATCGGCGCGCGTCGTGAACCCGACGTACTGTTTGAGCGGCAAGCCAGGCCTGAGATAGCTCTCCAGCGCCGATTGCACGACCCGCGCCTGCGCGGCAAGCTTTTCTATGTGAAATCTCTCGAAGGTTCGCTGAGCTTCACCGAAGCCCACGTACATCAGCAGCAGCAGCGACAGTCCCGAGACGAGGAACATCGTCACGGCATCGACGCAAATTCGCTTGAGCTTGCTGGTGGCGTTCATGTCAAAGGTCTTCGGTGCTTGCCCGGGATTACTCGAGGAGATTTGCCAGGTGCGTGACGGTTCCACGACGCTGGCTGAACAGCAGGTCTATTCGGTCTGCAAGCAGGGAAAAGATGAGGTCGTCATAGGACATTCCATAGTGCTCCAGGCTGGCGCAGACCAGGCTGGTCCGCCCTGCTGTGGGGGCTTTCAAATCTGGTTTCGGGTTGGCTTCGAGAATCGACAAATTGCCCGCTTCGTCGGCACGCACGTCCAACCTGACAAGGGTTTCCAGACCGAGCTCGATGAACACCTCGCGGGCCAGCTCCGTGAGCTTGTCGATTGCCTCGGCATCTTCGTTCGGGTCGAGGCTGCGGATCCGGTCGTGCGTTATGGGCTTGACGTCCATCGAGGTGAAGATCATCTCGTCGGGCTCGAGGACGCGCTCGATCGCTGCAAAGGCGAAGGGTTCGCGATGTCGCTCGATGATTCCCTGCCGTGCGGTCACCGGACCGCAAACGGCAATGCAGAACTCACGCCCCGGCAAGAACGACTCGATCAGCACATGGTTCTCCGAGGCCCGGTAGACAGTCTCGACCACCTCCGTCAGCTCGGCCGCGGTGGGGACATGATGAACATGCAGTGATGCCCGGCCGGAAACCGGCTTCACCACGAAGGGGCCGGAGAAGCTGCCGAAAATCTGCCGAAAACGCTTGCTCTCCTCGGGAATGAAGGGTCCGCGGGAGAGGTGCCAAGTCATGAAGGGAGCGGTCGGAATGCCGAGCGCGATCAGCTCGCGCTTAAAGCCATGCTTGTTGTCCAGAACGCCCGCGATCAGAGGATTGTGCCCGACGTAGGGTATGCCCAGCATCTCGAGCATGGAGGAGGCATGGGCCAAGGGGTTGTAACCCTGGACTCCTCCGGTGTTCAGCCAAGCCATGTGAATGCATTCACGGTGCAGGCGCTCGGCGAGCCGCATATCTTCGGGCATGACATGGACGTGCTCGAACCCGATCCTGCGAAGGGATTCAGCTATGTCCTCGGCCACCGCCTGATAGCTCTTCCAGGATCGCGTGTTCTTGGTCTGATTGATGACTGCCCCGTCCGCCGATTTGTCACCGCCGTAGATGACCGCAATTCGCATCCGCGAGATCAGTTGATCCGCCTGGCGCTGCAATTCCTCACCACGCCCCGTACGGCGGGGAGCGGGCGGTTTTGCGGACCAGCTCTGGTCCGTTTCCGCACTGCTGACTTGAAGGAGTGTCATCGCTTCCTGTTGGATCTCTTGTCGAGCAACGTCGGAACTTATGGGGCATTGGTTAACATTGGCCTAAGTGAAGCAACGTCGCGTCGACCAAAATGAAAAGTCCCGAGAGCGAACAAGCGCTAAGCGCGAACTTCTCCGGATCGCGTGAAAAACAAAGCCCGGCGAACCGGGCTTATCGGCAATCGAGCCAGTGTCCCGATTCGGTTAGATGATATCCCCGCCTCCTGGTCAGGC
>JAAAKM020006248.1:0-10612 GCA_010016025.2 Alatinidae sp. Z8VKAUB7J3 | reverse complement strand
TTCTGGTAAGGAGTGGCCAGTTTTTTCTATGTCTTTCCATTCAAGTATACTTTCGGATTCATTACATTCTTGACGGCATCTTAAATCTATATGCTCACCCAATGCTCTCTTCTTGTTGTTTTCTTGACTTCCGTCAATCTCCGTCGCTACTGACTCGTGAACGCATCTTCCTCTTTCAAGGTCGTTTTCTAGTACGGAATGTCCAGTTTCTTCTCTCTGCTTCCATTGAGGAATGTGTTTATGTTCCGTACATTCCTTGAAATATATTGGCTTTATGTGTGTGTCCAACGTATTCTCCATGTTGTTATTGTCATTCACATGAGTCTTCCTCAGTCCTGACCTGTTTGGTATCAGCCATTTCCCAAGTCATTGTTTTGTAAGGAAGAAAAGATGCTACTGCCTGCTACTATTTTACTTTAGTTTCTTAATTTTCTCTCTCTTTTTGGTGAAAGAACTTGTATCTATGTTTCCACCCAACACTATCCGCCCCTTGCCTTTGAACTGGTGTTCTAGTTTACAGGGTCTCCCCATTCTCCTTTTCCGGGCTACTTTATTTCTTAAAAATTTTTAAAGTTTGTGATAATCTTTCTCCAAAACTTTACTCTTCACGTTACAGACATTTTCTAACTTTGAGTTAAAGACAGCAATAGATCGCTGTAGCTAGGAGGCAGTCCATCCTCTTTCATTAAATGCCGGTCAACTCCAGTTTCTCTGAATATTCTTCCATTTCATACTTGCATTACTTTTTCTTGGGCCATAGGAACACATTTCTATAGATGGAAGCAAACAAGTATACATTAGTTTCACAAATTGAAGGAAGAATTATACAGCCTGTTCGCGGTGCAAACAATGGACATTGCACAAAACAGCGACAGTATTGTGTACTGAAAAGCTGTTTTCGTTTAACACTCCTCTGAATACAATCGTCAGAATTGGTCGAAATGAAATGAACAAAATAATGATAATGATACTACTACTACTACTACTACTACTACTACTACTACTACTACTACTACTACTACTACTAACAATAATAATAATAATAATAATTTTTTTTAACATTCATTGCCATTTATTCTTTCTGTAAATTTACAGTTAATAAGGTTTACAAGGTATAAAATTCTCACTGTTTTCACCCGGCATAATGGGGACAGTGAGATTTATAGTAGTGGATAATAACAATAACACCGATAATAACAATAATAACAATACCAAGAAGATCGATGGTTGCGATAACCAAAGACGCAAAGTCAATACAAGTTAAAAAAATAAATGAAGATAATGTCCTATTTTAATGATAATTTAGATTTTCTGGGCTTGTCCAATGTTTATTTCTTTGACAAAAAAGGTAATAAGAAGAGCGCAATAATAATATTAATAGTAATAATATGATAACAAAAATAGTATTTTTCTGAAATAGCGCCAAATACAAGTTCATTTTTCTAAGCAATTTATAATTTAATTTAAAATAAATAAATTTTGTATTTTAAAGAAATAATGACATAAAAATTTCTTAGGTGCCGTATGCCTGGCTAAATAGATATGTTTTAAGTTTACTGTTAAAAGTTGCTATCGATCTGCAAGAACGTAGCTCCAGCGGAGAGGCTGTTTCAAATGGAGCAGCTCTGAAGAAGGCACTTGACCCGTGGGACTTGAATTTACTTCGCGGATATTTAGAAGGTACTGTGACGATGACCTTATCTGTCGTGATGGTACATAAAAATTTTACAACATTTCCTAAGTACAAAAGAGCCAAAGGTGAATACTTTTAAAGGCAAGTAGAAATAGGTTTAAATTACACGATATCTAATGGGTAGCCAGTGTAAATTAGATAAAATAGGGGTCACATGATCAAATTGCGCCTTCAACTAACAAGTCATGGAGATCTCTTTTTAACGTACTACAGTTTTTGCATCTTAGCTTTTGGGAGGCCGTGGTATAAAACATTACAATACTCTAATCTACTGGTGACAAAGCTTGGATAACAGTCTTTGTTGCCTCCTGATTGAGGTATTTTTTATGCTTTGGCCAAGTAATGTCGTTTTGTGGCAAATAGAGAAAAGGAAACACTGAAAGAAGAAAGAAGGAAGGAAAGGAAGCTCCATGTCATAAATAAATGCCAAAAAATAATAAATCTTCTCTGAAGATTCAATAAAAATTTATTGAAACATGCCGTTGCCCCTAGCCTCTCTTTTATACTTCTGATTTGATAGCAAATTCTCAATGCAGCCCCTTGATAACCAGCGGCGCCAGCCCTCATTTTTCTGCTTTCAAGAAGGGGCAGGGCTTTCCTGGGGGCGGTACGATTATGGAGGTTGCTGTTGATATGGTATATTTGAGATTGATAACTTGCAGTTATCAAAGTATAACAAAAGCGTTCACCTCTCGCACACGCCTCGCTCACGTCACGCCTCGCTCACGTCACGCCTTGCCCACATCACGCCTCGCCCACGTCACGCTTCGCCCACGTCACGCCTCGCCCACGTTCGCGCAGCGTTTAAGTCATAAGAGTATGGAGGAAAACTAACTTGACAAGAATTCTCCACTCGGGCATCTCACTCTCAAGCTCCTGCAAACATGCTGCAACCCCTTTTGAAAAATTCTTTCTTTATCTTTTGTGTTTTTGGAAAAGGATTACGAAGGTTTCTTTCTTTACAGAAATAAATAACTTTAAGAGGGGCTAAATGCATTTCCTTAAACTGTATAGTGCGTTCACAGGATAAATGACTCTTTTACCTGCAAGAACACCTAATATCTTGTACTTTACTAATACCTACTCCATTATTCAATAGAATTTAAGACGTAAAGTCGAAAGCTTTTCTATAACCTAACTGGATGACATAACAGTATAGAATAGACACTAGAGATACAGAATATACGTCACCACCCGTTCCCACCCTGTCGCGGTGTGTGCTCTACCAGCTGAGCTCGGTGACCTCCGATGTTAACATGCTCTCTTTTTCTAGTCACCACATTTGCTCTGAGTCATCAACCGGTGGGCATCGACATCCAGATCTACAGAAATGGAGACCAACCGCTTTGTTGCACATGACATGACTTAGGGAAGACTGTCATCCAGCCCGTCCATCTATCCAAAGCCCATTGAAAGTCAGAGAGTAGCATCGAGAAGAGAGGATTTGAAATGTTTGTACAGAAGACACTAGGGCAATAGAATATGTGTCATCACCAGGGATCGAACTCGTTACCCACACTGTTGCGGTGCTTGCTCTACCAACTGAGCTAGGTGACCTCCGATGTTAACATGCTCTGTTTCTCTAGTCGCCACACTTGCTACGAGTCATCCACCAGTGGGCGTCGACATCCAGATCTGCTCAAAGGGAGACCATCCTTTCTGTGACATGTGACGTGGCCAAGGGGATACTGCCATCCATACCGTTTATCTGTCCAAAGCTCGTTGAAAGTCAGAAAGTATTAACGAGAAGATGACATGACTTTCAGATACCATGAAAAGACAAACAAATAAATAATTTATAAATGTCTGTCGAAATTACAAACGTTTTTCAATTGAAAGAATCCAGCCTAAACTGTACTACTCCTTTTGTAAATTTATTACATACTAAAAACATTCATTACAAAACCTGAATAAAATAAGTAGTTGAGACACTCTCTCGTCTATGGCTTGCAAAATGATGAATCATTTTACAAAGTTTACGCCTACCAACATTTGCAACATATTACACGACATATGGAGATTTCTCATGATGAAATAGTCAAGTTGCAGTTTTACAGAAATTTGCTCAGCTCATTATTAAAAAGATTTTTTTCATTCTCAAAGATAATATACGTAACTACAAGGGCGGCACCACCAAGTTGAAAAATGAGGGCGGAGGCGGGGGCAGTCTGAAATATCATAAAAGGTTTCGTCTCATTTCTTTTCTTCTTGTTTCAGTGTTTCCTTCGTTCTCTTTGCCAAAAAAATGACTTAGCAAAATTTTGCGATCCCCCAGCCCCTCCCAAGTACAACTGTCGCTGAACTATGGTGAATGCAATGCCAACTGCAGACACCATCATCCTCTTACCACAATTGTACCTAAAAACTGAGTACTGAAAAATCTGTCGTCAAGGAAGTGTTCTATTACACATCAAAAGAGCGAAATAATGGGTCGATATATCTCTCAAATTCTCAACCTTGCCCGCAGATTGCTTAAATACGTGTTTTTGGAGATACAGTACACTAATAAACTACGAATAAGCTTTATAGACTTTCATTTCTGTATATTCTCTTGTATAAGATGCATTGAGAAAGAATATAGTTACATCATCTAAAAATGTTTTTTTCATGGGAGCCACGGAATGGCGGGATTACTTTAACACGGGAGCCTTACAGTGCTGTTGTTGTAATTAACATAGAAATCGAATTGTGTCAGAGCTGTAATCTATGAAAGACACATTCTTCTTAGTTCTTTTTAATATATATTCTGATCAAAGCACAAAAATTCCCACGTAAAGTCTATACTCAAAGAATCTAAAACTCCATAATATTCTGCTACTCAGGTCTTTCCCTACTCAACTCTGACCCTCAGGTCAAATGTGATACAAATTTGTTCCAATATGGGAGTGACTTACACTACGTCACTCATGCCCAGACTACTTCCAGAACAGCTGTATTCAAGTTAAGTCAGAGTTGTTTTCATTATGGAAATATTGTAGCGGCAGATAATTCCTTACTCCATACACTTTCTTTCTCCAAGTTGCTAGGTTGTTGTGAATATTATGGTGAGTAAACACGTAAACTACTATTTAGATGGCGAGTAAACAAATAAAGTACTATTTAGATGGCGAGTAAACTACTATTTAGATGGCGAGTAAACTACTATTTAGATGGCGAGTAAATGAGTAAACTACTATTTAGATGGTGAGTAAACAAGTAAACTACTATTTAGATGGCGAGTAAACTACTATTTAGATGGCGAGTAAACGAGTAAACTACTATTTAGATGGTGAGTAAACGAGTAAACTACTATTTAGATGGTGAGTAAACGAGTAAACTACTATTTAGATGGTGAGTAAACAAGTAAACTACTATTTAGATGGCGAGGAATCAAGTAAACTACTATTTAGATGGAGAGGAAACAAGTAAACTACTATTTAGATGGCGAGTAAATGAGTAAACTACTATTTAGATGGTGAGTAAACAAGTAAACTACTATTTAGATGGTGAGTAAACGCGTAAACTACTATTTAGATGGTGAATAAACGAGTAAACTACTATTTAGACGGTGAGTAAACGAGTAAACTACTATTTAGATGGTGAATAAACGAGTGAAGTACTATTTAGATGGAGAGTAAACAAGTAAAACAAGTCTACTATTTAGATGGTTAGTCAACAAGTAAACTACTATTTAGATTGTGAGTAAACGAGTAAACTACTATTTAGATGGAGTGTAAACAAGTAAACTACTATTTAGATGGTGAATAAACGAGTAAACTACTATTTAGATGGTGAATAAACGAGTGAAGTACTATTTAGACGGTGAGTAAACGAGTAAACTACTATTTAGATAGTGAGTAAACAAGTAAACTACTATTTAGATGGCGAGTAAACAAGTAAACTACAATTTAGATGGTGAGTCAACAAGTAAACTACTATTTAGATGGCGAGTAAACGAGTAAACTACTATTTAGATGGTGAGTAAACAAGTAAACTACTATTTAGATGGCGAGGAATCAAGTAAACTACTATTTAGATGGAGAGGAAACAAGTAAACTACTATTTAGATGGCGAGTAAATGAGTAAACTACTATTTAGATGGTGAGTAAACGCGTAAACTACTATTTAGATGGTGAATAAACGAGTAAACTACTATTTAGACGGTGAGTAAACGAGTAAACTACTATTTAGATGGTGAATAAACGAGTGAAGTACTATTTAGATGGAGAGTAAACAAGTAAAACAAGTCTACTATTTAGATGGTTAGTCAACAAGTAAACTACTATTTAGATGGTGAGTAAACGAGTAAACTACTATTTAGATGGAGAGTAAACAAGTAAACTACTATTTAGATGGTGAATAAACGAGTAAACTTCTATTTAGATGGTGAGTAAACAAGTGAACTACTCTTTGGATGGTTAGTAAACAAGTAAACTACTATTTAGATAGTGAGTAAACAAGTGAACTACTATTTAGACGGCGAGTAAACTACTATTTAGATGTCCCTTCGTCTTATTTCAAGATTTTGTCAGTTCTCTTGTACCCTGAAATTTTACAAGGCTGGAAGAAAGACGATGTGCTCATGATGTGATGCCCATTCTTGTTATAGACAGTATTAATCACGAACTGCAAGTAAACCCTCAACAAATCAGACACGACGTTATAACAGGTTTTAGAGAGGTAGCATAAACATCTTCCTGTCCAATGTTTTACGTCTACTATACACTCAACATGCTGTAGCCCAACATATCAAAATCGGTCAGAGCTTGCATCCTCTCAATTAACTTTTAAAATAGTAAGACAAGATGTACTTTTGGTATTACTTACATTTAAGTCCAGCTAAGAAATCATTCTTTCGTAAGGTCAATTCAGGCATCTTCTCTGTAACATGTCCAATAACATATCCACTGGGTCCACCGAGATTGTAACTTCATACGGTTTTGGTTTTCAGACTACCATAGAGTATCAAATAGAGAAATAACACCCACGTACTACCACGGAGCTTGTAACTCCGTATGGTGTTGGTTTTCAAGCCACCATAGAATATCAAATAAAGAAAGAACACCCACGTACTATACCTTGTTCTACTTCCTATCGTTCATAACTGTATCCACCCAACCATGGCTTGGAGTGACCGTATATTTACTTCCACCTACTCACAAAGCTGACATCAAGAGCAATCTTTAACGTACATAGCTATCTTTAACAACTTCTGCCATACCCATCGATAGTTACTTTCACAGTGGACGATGCTGCATCCAGGTACGCAGAAACAGTACGCAGACAACTTTCTATCGAAGCGTGTGTAACATAAAATACAGAAGCATCCCCCCGTCCCCATTGCTGTCTCCTCGATAGATAACAAAATATTGAGAAACGCGAAACCCGTTTCGGGGAACAGAGGCACCTATGCAAAAGTATACTCGCCTTTAGCGGCCAACGGACACTCAATAATATTGACAATAATAATGAAGAGACTAAATATTGACATCAGTGATCATCAATGGGCGATGATTGAGGCATAGCAAAATATATTGACGTAATCAAAATCCTTAGATATTTATTAACGATTGGTCAATATCATTGAATAGTTTATAGCCTCTCGTCAATACATACTCAAAATTTTAGTTAAATCTATCGTTTTCTTGACGACTTAAAGGAAGTGGATTCTGAAAACCAGCAATTTTTAAAATTGTAGTAACTGTAGGGTCTTGAAAAGAATACTAGAGGATAGGGAATATGTCACTGCCAGGGATCGAACCCATGACCCACGCTTTCGCAGCGTGCGCTCTACCAAATGAGCTATCTGACCTCCAATGTTAACATGCTCTGTTTCTCTAGTCGCCACACTTGCTACGAGTCATCCGCCAGCGGGCATCGACATCCTGATCTACGCAAGTGAAGACCAGCCTCTCTGCGCCATGTAACTTGACCAAGGAGGGACTGTCATCCAGCCCGTCTATCTGTCCAAAACCCATTGAAGTTAGAAGGCGTTCGACAGAAAAAGGATTGGAAGGAAAACTAATGTTCATTTCAAAATTAACACTTCGAATCCTCTCTTCTGGATGAAACTTTTTAAGGTTCTCTTATCAAGTCAATGGATCTTTGAGCTTGAATTGGTCTATTTTTCAGTTCAGTGTCTAGTTGGAGTTAAGTAGTAACTATATATATAACGTGAGGCATTTAACACTAGCTTCTCTTGATTCTATTACGGTGTGCCCGTACTTAACACCATCTAAACACCATATTGTAGTCCATTATTCCGTTTCGTTATGCTATTACTTTGATTTCGTGTCATTGAAATAGGGGGAGTGAGAATTACTACTCCGTCCATATCGAATGACGCTGGTAAAATGATCTAATATTGTTAATAACATTGAATCGTGTGTGGGGGAAACAAAAATCCATCAATAAATGACTATCAATATTATCGTGGATATTATTGAGCGTCTATGGGGTGCTTTCTAAATTACTCTCTTTACAATGTGAAACGAGAATTGTGCTCCAGTAGCATTGCAACATATTTTAAACCATTTTTTGTCCATCGTCACTGTAACATCGGAGCACCAAAGAAAAATGCCTCAAAGATTTAAGCAAACTAATCTTTGCCACCAACGCGAACTTTTCAAAAGAAAGCCCAGGATGACTCCTCCATGGGTAGATGACTTTAGTACCAAAAGCAAATTATGCCATTTATGGGAAAACTGCAGACCTTTATGTACAGTATGGAAGTGAAACGTGCTTGGTGTACTGGGCTATAATCAGCAGTAGAAGAAGAAAAAAAGTAGATGTTCGACAGCAGTCGCACGCAACACGAATGCTGCTCTTTCGTTAGCTTCTATCATTACAGTGGTAGGGATGGGCCACAATCCTATTCCAAGCCAAGTTTTGGCAACAATTCTGTGGAAGAGAACTTGAAGAAAGGGGAACTCTATAGAGAAAACGAAATTCTTTTATTTATGTTCCGGCTTTGGCGCGGCGTTGGGAAAATTTAAGAACAGATACAGAGGTCAAGGAAGAAGTATGTAGACATGATTCCACCATTGGTTAGTATCTGCTACTAGATCTTCAGTTTTGCAAAGACTTTAAAACAAAAAGGTTTACTATCCTCCATCAGGCACGTTTAGACCTTCATTTCAGAGTTTTAGAGACCTTAGAAATGAAAGGGACTCTGGCCAGAACTTTACCGCCCCTCAAAATATGTTTGGAGCATTGTACTCTTTAAGTAATGTTCTCTCCCACGTCCGTATCTTGCAAGAATGTGTTCGTGTTTTTCTTAACTTGTAAATTTCGATCCATCTCATTATTTCTAATTGTATTCATAACGTAGGGTTCTGTTTAGTAATCATACAAAAAGACCTTTTTAGCTTACAACATGACTCTCAACATGACCATTCAAAAAACAGTTTTATGTTACCATATGTTGTCGTTAATATCAAAGAAAAAGAATGGAAAAGAAAAGTCCTCATGCTGCCCCAGCAAAATTTACCTGTCATTCTTACCCTCAGATTTATAAAGACTTAAACTTTCAAACGTTTACCTTTATCATATCTGTAACAATATTATTGTATTTTAGAAGAAAAAATTGGACCAAATAAGGTGAAAGTTTATGTGTGTAAAATGTGAGTGCAGTCAAAAAGCCTTAAACTCCACGCTACTTCTAAGGGAAACTTTGAAGGTCAAAAATTCCCATTTTAGTAAGTGTTTAAGAAATTTATGGATATTTATCACTCCGTTTTCTCATTATTTTTCATGAATAAATCAATCTTCGTATTCTACTTTCAAAATTTGCTCATTTTCAGGGTAAAGTATGACATTCACAGAAGTTACACAAAAATCGCATGCTGACCGTAAACTTGAATAACAAATGAGCCCATATCTAAAAATCTATCATATCCAGAAACAAATTTTTTAAACCAATTTAGCACTTAAAGGAACGACTAAACTGTGTTAAATTTCAGCAGCTGAGGATCAGCGGTTGCTAGGTTACATAGGGAGCCTCCAAGAGCCCACCCTCTTGTTATGTCAGGCATGTTTGGATCCAGACCTCTTCCTGTGACACAAAGACTGTAAGTAAGGATGCAGGAGTGGGTTTAGGAGAGTCGTTAGAAGGAGAACACATGATACGGATTTGTTAAAATAAGCTAGTTAGTATTCTTGTAGAGATTTTGTGTTGGAAATGTAGTGCGTAAAAAATTATACTAGCTGCAGCTTGAAGATTGTCATTTGGAGTCTTCGTTTGTATTTGCACCGCGCGAGCGTTACACCCCTCTCTGAGCAGAACCGGATTTGAAAAATGCCCAAGAAAAGTAGAGTCAACTGATTAGCATAATCACCTCTTCTTCAAGTTTCGGCGCTTTTAAATAGGATTTGCCGGTAAGGACGAACGATTACGTTGCCGCCCATGTAGAAGTCGAAGAATCCAATTAAAATACTTTGCTATATTTAATCGACAAAATGTCAAGAAGCAAAGACTATGTTTAAATAAACAAGTTTTATAATATTAAATTAAGTTATTTCTATTTTGTGCAAAGATTGATTAAGCAAAAAAGGGGGGTTTTTTTATTTGCAGTTGTTGTCACTGATTGGGCTTGTGTTTTTCCATCGTTCCTTCTATCAAACCATTTATTCCTCTACCTATCTGTCTATCAATTCATTTATTCATCCATCTCTTCGTCCATCTGTCCATCCATCTATGTAGACTCAAATGTATGTAGTAAAACTTGATACCTGAAAAGGATACATTTTTATAGGATAATCTTCAATTAATCTTGTTTCATATTTGGGAGATTTCAGACAACAACAGCTGAAACTCATAAGAAATTTTGAGTTAAATTAGTGTAAAAGGGAAATGCATCACAACTCCTCCTCCTCAGGTGCCATGTCCCAGGACGTTGGCAATCATGGCTCTCCACAGATTTCTGTCCTTCGCTGCCCTCA
>JAAAKM020006243.1:0-10616 GCA_010016025.2 Alatinidae sp. Z8VKAUB7J3 | reverse complement strand
CAATTCCTGCAAGGAATTTCTTATAACTTGGCCTAGTTAGGTACACAAACAATCATGTGTATGTTAGACATTTTTTTTGAAAGTACGATTTATTTCCAATTTGTTCACTTGCTTTTTGTTGTCCTATGATAATAATATTTTACAGCTTTGTATACACATTGAGTTTTTGACCTCTCTGCTCGACTCGGGAAAGTTTTGTGAATAGCCAGGGCGATCTTAATATATTAAGATCGCCCTGTGAATAGCGTAAATGGAGTGACACAAGTTTCTATTCATATTTGTGGAATTCAGGACAATGTGATCACATGGAGGGCTCTGCGAAGGTGGGATATGTCTGGGACAGGAAATGTTCGGGATGGGATATGTCCGGGGATGGGATATGTCCGGGGATGGGAAATGTCCGGGTGGGAAGTGTCCGGGATGGGAAATGTCCGGGAAAGGAAATGTCCGGTGATGGGATGTGTCCGGGATGGGAAATGTCCGGGATGGGATGTGTGCGGGAATCATTAAACTCTACATTAAATTCAAAGACATTTCCTGATTTGAACTCCAAAGAAAATCTTCAGCATTCATATTTCATTATCGGTCCTTCAAAGCATTGATTACGCCTGCACTTTCATTACGTCCTCTGTGACCATCAAATCCATTTGATATCCAATGCCCTCAATTAATACCATGAAAACTTAACTGCAAGGGATGTGCCCGAATTTTCCACCCAGGACATTCTTATTCCAATCCCCCCCTCCTATAAATTTTTAAGTAATCTCCCACCCATAACAATTTTTTGAGGAGGTACTTTGGCGGACCAGTAGAAAATGTCCTTATTAAAGTATGAAAATTACACATTAAAAGATGACAGTGGCCTTTCACGAGGCTCGAAGAACTTGTGAAGACGCACTTTAGACATGTTAACAATAATACTGTCATTGAGCAGGAGGACGACGAGAACATTTTTAAAAACTTGGAAGCCATGTAGGAGACTGCCACGACTTCGAATAACTGGATATTGTTTGTGATGTATTACCTTACGTTAGGGAGTTGCAGTTAATTCTAAACATTGCTTCTTGACTTCCTTTTTGGTCATTTCCCCCCCCCCGTCTATTCCAACCCCCGTTTATTAAGTTTTTTTGGATTTTTCCACCACCCCCCGTTTATTCCAATCCCCCCGTCTATTAGGCACCCAAGAGTAGTAGAGTTTTTGACTTTCAAGAAGTAGGTCACAGTTAGATTTTCCACACGTGCATTATTCCACGATTCTAATGATAAAAAATAAAATAAATGGGAAGGACCACACTCCCTTTGAGTCGGGTGTGCTTTAAGGGCTCATTTAACAATGGTCTCGAGGACTTTGCTTCGCTGCTTCACGTGAGCTAGTTTGGGAAAGTGATTTAGGTGTTGGAGTAATCACCCAATGGTCATTAGGTTTGTTACTGTCTCATCAACAAAAATCCTTAACCAGGAGGATCGATTCCTTGTAATGTGATGGCCTGGACCGATTTCAGGCTGTACAAAAACAGGCTTAAATAACCTAACATAAAAAAGTCGAGTCGTTCTGTCCGACCGGGACGGGGAATGATAAGCTTGGTAAGCTGTACTGTGTATAAATTATTACAGAGGCCTGGGAACTATTTCTAACTTTATGCAGATCCTTTCTTCAACGCATATTGCAGCCCTTGCCCTCTATCACTATCTTCGGAGCAGTGCGTTAGCAATTGTTCCCAGGCCTCTGGCAAATTACGTACATTAGAGCACACCAAGCATACCATTAATTTTGTGAAATGTTGTGAGATAACAACGAAACGTCAGGAATAATAAATTTGAGAAACTAAGGGTTTTCACTCGGGTAATAGTTTCTCTGCTAAGATTACGTTACCACCAGGACCATCAACATCAATTGTGAACATAAATTATCATACTAAAGAAGTTTATAAATACACGTACACGATAGATAAAAGTTTGATACAGTCAAGACTTTTGAGTGCATCCTCAAAACGATATAAACTAAACGTAGTGAAATTCGATTGAATGAAATGTCAATATATAAAATTGTCCACGTCGAATGAAATAATATGATTTACAGTTAAACTGTTCAACCAGACCTTACAAACAACGCATGTCGTCTGCCGTTCAACAGTGATCGCATTTTACTCACAAACTAATCTCGTATGTACACAAGGACTACATAACTACTATATCACTGGTAGAACGGAAACTTTTTTTCTTTCGCAGAAACATCCATAATGTTATCATAAGTACCTACATACGTATCCTCGTGCTCAGTCCGAGGATAAATAGTAAACGTGAGATCTGAGCCCTCAAATACAACCGAGATAAGTTCCCGTACTTTTTCCCAGTCCAACCGATCCTCTTCACCAAGTCTTCCCATCACCACATTACGAACCTTGTTGTCATCACAGTGGTTACGAAGTGCAATCAGAGCGTCCCATAAGTGCTGGTAGCTGCCTTCCTCGAACCAATGTGCACGAGTCAACTGAAGAGCAAATAAGAAGTTAAAAGTTGTTGTTTGCAGGCCTTTTTCTGTTAAGAAGTGAAGCAGTTATTCTAAAGAGTATGACTTACACTGAATGTGCTGCGTTCGGGGAAGTATCATAGGTGGCAATCGCAAAAGCCTGCATCTGGGTAATGGAGTGTAAAGTTTAAATGAAATTACTACTGTACTCAGAGGGCAGAGGGCGAGGAAAATCGCTTGGTTTTATGCAGATTCCCCCTTTGCACCTGCTACATGGGACAGCTAAATACATGTGTTTTTTAAATAGCATACCACAACGCAGCATTAGACTGAAACATGCTTAAGACACTAACAATTTTCGGCTCAAACTATCCTAAGCATATACGCCTATCCTAAGTTATAGTGAGCTTTTACCGTTGTTTCTGAACTCAGTTATCACCAAATAATCTTAATAGTGAACGCCAAAAGCATCCCCTACAAAACAATGTTCTTTGCTAATTGTCTCCCAACCTTGAGCAATGCCTCGAACTGTGCTTAGCATATGCATAATCTCAGGGCAAAATTAAATCTCAATATGCATGTTAATCTTATACTTGTAAATAAAAAAATTAAGTAAAATAAGGTTGGATTAAACCCTTTCTTTATTTAGGGTGGTCTCCCAACATTTTCATGCCAAGAACAGAGCAAGGTAAATTCATAAAGCATTCACGTTGTACAACTGAAACTAATAGTCGAACTGAACCTACGACAGTATAGTTGATTTGCAGCTTCATGTTGAGTCTGTTGCAGACAAATGCATTTTGTTCGTTAAGTCATTTTAGACAAATGAAAATGAAAACAAAGGGCTCGATAGCATACTAAGATGATGGCGTCACAAAAATCGTTTGCTGACAAAAACAAGCTTTTTATCACTTAACGCTGGCAGAATGCTCGCAAATAAAAACATCACTTTCAAAATCATTCCGTCTACTAGTAAATAGCGCCTTTGCAAAGAGTCTGGAGAAAACATTGATAATTTTGCTCAGTTCATAAAACCATGAACTAGGATCAAATAACAATAGAGACGAGTCGGATACGCTTTTCAAATGTTGACAGCGTGTCTAGGCCAACAAGAAGAATGCGATGAGTGTAAATTAATAAAGAAACTTTTATTTGCATTAAATTATGACGTTACACTTCAGTATATTATACAGAGGCTAACGATCGGCCGGAAAAAAATAGATGATTCTTATTTGAAGGGTGCTTACAGGTTCTTCCGTAGCACGGTGCTTGACGGAGTATAAATGTTGATATTATAAGTAATCGTTTTTCGTCAATTAAGAACAGAAGTGCTCGTGAAGGAAGTTTCGTAGAATTACGAATATTATTTGTATAGAGAAAGTACTTCATTTTTATGCTGTACTGACGTGGGGCCATAAATAACAGATTCAAGGGAAAACTTCTACAGATATCGTACAATACATCGAAAGATCACAAAGGCTATTACTCAGAGATAAGCAAACTTACCAGAAAGTAAATGTAGTGTTTATAATGACGACACACAACAATATTTCCTGGTTTGGGTCCTAAAATAGATTTTGTGAATTAAGCATACAATCAAAATTTCGAAGATGTAAAACATAATTTTTATTTACATGAACTTTACTTTTACATCAATTTTAATCGTGATCAATTTGAGTCCAGTTAAAGTTTATTGGGGCGCGAGTTAGCTCAGCCAATAGAGAGCTGGCCTAGCAAGTTGAAGGTTGTGCAAGCCTATGCTCTTCAATCTGAAAACTCCAACTGAAAACCCAGCAGGAGAATGGGTAGCTGGCATTGGCTGGGAGAGGATAAAGGGCGGCAAAGAATGGAACTCATAAAGCCATGGCTCAGGACCTGTTATAATTTCTACCATAGCACACCCCTTATGCTCTGAATAGAGTACATGGGACTACCTTTATCTACCTTCATATTTATATTTTAACCGATGCAACAAATTGACTACACAATACCACAACTAACTCAAAAATGGACTGCACAAACTGCGTTTCAATTGTGGGGCTTTATTAGAACTTCCTATATTTCATGTAAACTTCTTGTTGCTTTAGCAATGCATCGTGAAGCAAATTCAAGGGGAGATGTGTTTATTAAAGTTATTATGGCATATAGAGCTAAAACAAAAATAAGTATAAACAAAAAATTAAAAGTATCATATAGAACAAAGGATTTGCAATGTCAGTTTTTAACGAACAATAGAGAAATAGAAAATATGTTACCACCATGGATCGAACTTATACTTATACTTTCTATTTTCAATGGGCTTCTGACAGATAGATGGGCTGAATGACAGTCCTTCCTAGGCCAAGTCACTTGGCACAGAGAGGCTGATCTCCAATTGCGTTGAGCTGCATGTTGATGTCCACTGGTGGATGATTGGGAGCTAATGTAGCGACTAGAGAAATAGAGTATGCTAACATCAGAGGTCACCTAGCTCAGTTGGTGGAGTTCACATGGGTGGCAGGTTCAATCCTCACATAGTTTGGAAGGGGGTCTGACCCCCATCTAGAAAAATGAACCCCACCTACAAAGACAACCCCTTCCTAGAACTCTAAAGGCCAACCCCACCTGGAAGAAATGTTTCAGCATAAATTTCAAAAGGTTCAAATCACCACTTTCCACGGATAATGTAAATGGAAACAAAACACTAATTTAGAGTTCTCCCATTGCAACATTTCATCATTTGAAATGTTACACAATGCCACTTCATTTCATCATTTGAAATGTTTCACAATGCCACTTCCTTCAAGAAAACACCCAAACGCCCACCTTCTTGAGAGAAAATCTTTTCTTAAGTTAGGTGAAACAGAATCACTAATACATATTTTTATTTGAAGTGGATACCACTGTGTACAAAATTTAATTTAGACCATGGTTGACAACCCCTGCTTGCAAATATTAACCCCCATCTTAGAGGCCAACCCCTACCTGTAAATGGGATTCAAGACAATCCCCACCTAGACAAAATGTTTGAAAATGGTGGACCCCCTGCCTACCTGGGGGTCCAAACTATGCTCCAGTGGTGACACATATTCTATTTCTCTAGTGTTCTTTTCAAAATAATACTAGCTTGTTTCACCAAAGATACAAAGATAAAATATAATCAGAAAATGGTGGGCAGAATAGCAGCATAAATCTGAAGACGTTGCATGTAAATATTCATAAAAACAAATGATCTGAAATACTAGAATTAAAAATAGTCAATTATTGGACTTATGGCAAAACACAATTCCAATGCATACCTTTTACCAAATTATAGTTTTCTTTAACAAATCAACATAATTTGAATTCATAAAACAATAACACAATAAAACATAACTTAATTATGCAAGTGTACGGTGTCATATACATTTAGTTAACGATAGTTACATTTGCTGAAAGATTTCCCAACAAAATGCTGGGTTGATATATTTGACAGGTTAGATTTAGGTCTATACAAAATATTCATTTATTTTCCACACCTAATACTGTTGTTATTTATCTATGACCACTCATAACCCTGTCACCTGTTTGGTTAAATCAAAATTACTATGTCACCATATTTATCAACAAACCCTCTATCATCAGGCAGTTTCTTAAAGACATGGGGCTGTACTGATTAATGAATGGGTTAAGATTAAAATGGTAGGGAACCTTAATGTATTCAAGTGGGAAGGAAAGGTTTTAGTGGCCATATACTAAGTAAAAATTACACACATATACTTCCTCTATATATTTATAAAACATTGGCATCCATACTTAGACAATGCAACTTCTTAAATGGTAAAACCTACCTAGTCTTCTCAGCTCATCAAAATTACACAGTGTGTACAGGACTTTTCTACTCAGACCATCTCTCATCAAGAAGTCTGCACTGCCTGTTGTTATGAGAGACTGGTATTTTGCAAGGTCTGTAACATATTTTGTCTCTCCTGCCTTTTCAATATATTGTGCCAAAGTCTAGATGGAAAACATGTGTGGGAACACTCAATGTTTAAATTAAATATATACAAACAAAATTTGCATGCACTATGACATTTTCATAATATGGTATCAGCTATGCAAATTCAAAAAAACAATAAGCATAAAGTGGCTGTGAAGACCATGAATTTACCATGAACTGTACTCTTTACTACATTCCTTCATGTGGTCACACTTGACCCAAAGACTAGGTATAGAACAGACAACAATATTGTCCTTCAACACAACAATGTCCTCATAGCAAATATATATATGATTTCTTTATAAGCAACTAAACTGAACGACAGAGTAATTTTCAATGATTTCAGCATTAAGTTTTTTTCCTGTTAAGCAAAATCTTAATTGCCCCCATCCCCCCTCTCCTTCTTCCTTCTCAAACTGTGTTTTTATACTTGAAATGTATGCACTTTTGTAGATACTCAAGATTGACCTATCTTTTAGTCAATCACCCAAACTGTTACATAAATATATGTTTCATGACCATTTATGATCACAACATTCCCTATTTCATGTTCAGAACCAGCATAAACTAGAATCTTAAGCAAACAGTTTGGAAACTTCAGTAATTTAGCACTTTATAAAATTTAGGCAATTCAAGACCTGACCCAAAACATGAGTTGCTCATATTGAAGTGGCACCTATGTTGTATATACTATGGACAAAAAGAAAGCTTTCATGATGATAAAGTATTTGATGGGTTGTATTCTCTGGAACAACTTTATTTACAGTTGCTAGAGACCACAAATTTCTGACATTGTTAAATATTGCTGCCTTTCAGGCTCCTTTCCCTTCCTTGATATCAAATAGAATACCAGAGTCTACTTTTGAATAAACATCATACAGACATCATTATTTTATGGTCCTTTACTGTTCCCATTTAAAAGTTTACAGAAACACTCAGAACTGCACACAAAAACTGAGCACTGCGTAAGTTTGCATTCTGGGTAAGAAGAAATAATTGAACTTTTATTATTAAAACTTACCACAAAATTATGTTGCACTTTTTTTAATAGGAAAATTTCCATGCCAATTTGGAAACAAAGAACATTAGTACCAACTTGCAAAAAATAATTAAGAAAAATGCATTACCCTTTTGCTCTCATTCACTTTAAGTTTCTTATTTACTACTTCACTTCCAGGACCTAAAAGGACAAAAAATGGGATACCTTTGTTACCAGCATCCATAGCAAACTACTAACAAATCACATGCTAGTCACTTTTGTGTGTAACATAATATTAGAAGCAGTTTGATTTAAAATGAAAACAAACCAACAAAGAATAACATATATAACAACAAAAATATTTTGTGTACATATCTAAACAATAAAACTTTAAAGTGCATATCAAAAGCTTATTATATCCAAAGTGTTCATACATATTTACAATTTACATACATATTGCATTTCTCAGTGTTTCATTAGAGCTTCCTGTATAGGGATGCTGCTTGCCCTCCTCCTTGAAAGAGCAGTGTAAAGTGTAAAATAAAGCATTGTTGTGATAATGATGACCTCTAAACTTAAAGGGTGTAAGTGCTGACGAGTTAAAGAAATTTATAAGGAAGGATTAAGAGCCAAATTTGTAAGCTAAAAAATAACTTATATATATCACATGGTTTGAGAGCTCATTTGCAACAAAACATATATATTCCTCTTTTAAGCTAAAGTTTTTTTATTAAAAATAAGTTTATGCTCCACTTTTATCAGTTTTTGAAAACAAATGTTGTTTGTTGTCGATATGAGAATCCACCAAGAAATCAGCAGTTTACCATGTTTTATGTAGGAATTGTGTCATTGCCACAATATTGGAAACCCAGAATGTGGCCAATCATTTGACAGCACAATGCTAAATCTGTAAAGTGGCTTAGCTTTATCGAACAATCTTTTACAAAACCCGAGATCCTTTGTTTTGAAGTCATGGACTCTTTCCAGTTTCTTATTCCTAGAACATTGGTACCACGTGCATACAATCTTTCTTATAAAACACCATACACTTCAATTTCCAAAAATCACCCTCAAATCCTTCCTTTTAAATACCCAAATCATTTAATCTACAAGTGCTAGTAAGATAAGAACAATATTTTATGTGTTTTTCCTGTTTTTTCATCTGATGCACCTTGTCTAGCATTATTTATAATTTTAAAACTTTTGTGACCACCCTAACATATATAATTGTGGATATTATCAAAAGGAGGTGGATTGGTATTAAATTTCAGTCTATTTAAATGATCATACCTTATGTCACGAAAACGAAATTTATGTCTTTCCAAATTAAAGAATGATATGGCAATACTTAGATACTGTGGCATTGCTATCTTAGCCTAGCCTGTTGATCCAATTTCCTCTTGATACTTAATGGTGCATTGTCATTTTATGCTGCATAGAGTAATGACACATTACCACACCCATTAACAGCCACATCCCTATTAAGGCTTGTGAACCGTGCTGCCGGAAATTTTTATATCGTCTGCACTATCCACACATTCTACAGACAGGGGTAGGCCTATCATATCAAAAGACTATAGGCCCAATATCATAAATATAGTAGGCCTATATTAGGGAGGCCATGGATGTTCGAATCTGAGTCAGAATTGAAGGTTGATGCATCA
The DNA here is from genome assembly GCA_010016025.2 of Alatinidae sp. Z8VKAUB7J3. Lineage (NCBI taxonomy): Eukaryota > Metazoa > Cnidaria > Cubozoa > Carybdeida > Alatinidae > Alatinidae sp. Z8VKAUB7J3. The sequence goes on along the minus strand of JAAAKM020006243.1, from coordinate 1,545 downwards.
CAAGTTCATTTTGTTTACTTATTTTGCCTGTCTCTTGCCAATGTTGATTCTCAAAATTTGCAATTAATGTTGAGAAATAATAGAAGGATCATATATTATCGCTTTAATTCTCCTATGATTACCTTATGTGTCTTAAATTTGACATTTTCCGTGACTGTGTTTGGTCAAATCAATCTACTCTGTTGCAGCACCAAACATTAGAATAGAAGGATCATGTGTTATAGTTTTAGTTCTCCTATGATTACCTTACATGCCTTAAATTTGAGATTTTCCGTGACCGTGTGTGGTCAAATCCTTCTACTCTGTTGTGGCACCAAACATTTCACGACATAACTTCACAAATTATAATCTGAAAATGGAGCCTAAGGTTGGGCTGCTATTCTAGCCTTGGAATCGATTAGACAAAGCAATGGGCTTCGTTTTGAGCTTTCAAGCAAAATTCTTCTCTGCTGAAGAGGCCAAGAAATTTACAAAGATTAAAAGTCGAATTTTTAAGGTGAAATATAAATTATCTTACTTAGTTTGAAAGCTTATTTTGAACAGAATTTATTCCTTTCTTAAACGGAAGTATTCTATATTTAAAGTAAGTTCGTGCTCCACTTCTATCAGCTTTTAGAAGCGATTTACATTGCAACCGTTTGGGCCTGTGCTGTTGTTTATGATCGATGTGCGAATTCGCCAAGAAACTAGTAGTTTACCATGTTTTATCTATGAATTGTGTCATTACTGTATTATTGAAAACACGGAATGTGACCAATCATTTAACAGTACAATGCTTAATCTATAAAATAGCTTAGTTTTATCACACAGTCTTTTACAGAACCTGAGATATATTGTTTTGAAAATACCGGGTCTTCCTAGTTTTGCTATATCAGTGCCGTGTTCATAGGAACTCTTGTAGTGATGTCAATCGAAACAAATGACATCCCAAATTTCTGTGTCTCAATGGTAAGGGACCATGGTGTAATGGCTAGCACAGCACGTTGCAATATTGAAAGATCCTACATTTTCACCATTGAGCTTTTCATCCTGTATCATCAACACACATCAAATGGTGACCCGAAGTTTGAACACGCTCCTCAGCCTACAGCGCCCAGTAGTGGCTCAGCAACACACACACTTTCTCTCTAACCCACAACGCCAGCATCGCAACTCAACTCACACTTCACTGGAGTCGGGTTATCTAACAGAGACAACACAACAATCGAGCCTCATGCCTTCACCTCTAGCAGGGGGGGCTGTGTAGTGACGTCAATCGAAACAAATGACATACCAAATTTCTATATTTCAATGGTATGGAACCATGGTGTAATGATAGAACATCACGTTGCAATGCTGAAGGACGGGGTTCGATTCCTCATGGCCCTACGTTTATACCATTGAGCTTTTCATCCTGTATCATCATCCCATCACATCAGTGCAATCATTACATCACACAGCTATGCATGATGTAAGATTCACGACCAACTTACCCATTACTTGCAATAAAGTGGCACCGTTATGCAAAGTAATTGTGGGTTTCTCTGTTATTTGCGAATCTTCGTT
>JAAAKM020006241.1:0-10616 GCA_010016025.2 Alatinidae sp. Z8VKAUB7J3 | reverse complement strand
CTAATGGAACATAACTTCGAGACAGTTGCGTATAAAGTAAATTTCACTGCCCTAGGGTTTACTTAAGAGAATACAGTTTTCCTATATTTGCGCAAACAGGAAGTTAAAGATTCTCAGCGTCATCTTTTAAAGTATTGGATCAAAAGTTTCCAGTTGTTAATTTGGTAGTATGAGACCTGTTGAGAAGACGAACAGAAGAGGATGATCGACTGCAGGCAACACTAATGCTTCTCTTTCCATAGCTTCTACCACTGCAGTGGTAAGGATGGGGCTCTTTTATGCCAAGTCAAGTTTTGACACTTCTCTAAGCATAGCTGGTACTCATTTTATTGACCTCGTAAGGATGGGAGGCTGAGTAAATTTTTTACCATTTCTCTAATCAAAGTTCGCTCGCTTGATCTGTAATGTAAGTCTCAGTACAACAGGACCGCCGTGTTTCCTTTGAATATCTTGATGTTTGTCATTGACGTATGAGTTCGTTGGAGTAAATCGAAATGGGTGAAATACCTGATTTAGACATTTTTGGCTTTTACTCATAGAATCTTCTTCCTTTACGAGAGTCAGCAGGCAGCGTAGGTAAGTCGGTTTTACAAGAACGTGATTTTAATTTTGATGACAAATTTATTTATGCTGTTATGGATCTTTGATGATTTTTAACTTTCCCTGTAGTTAGGTTCTTACCTCATCCTTGAAGTTTGCAAGTTATATATATAAGTTAAGATTAGGTATTCATGGTTGTTAGGGTTACTAGGCTGAGATTGTGGTTAGTAAAATTAAATTCCCTTCTTGTTAGCTTACTTTTCGAGCCTGATTAGCCGCAAAAGTTGTCACTTGTACAAACAGGTGCAATAATGCACACTTCATAGAATTTTTTGTGAATTGGCGTAAGGTCTATATAATACGTGTACTATTTACAAAGGGATCTCAGAAAGACTCATGTATATGTAACAGGTAAATTTTGTGATAATAAAGGAATTCAAACTGTGAGAACGAATATGCAAAGAAAGAGAAGTTGCTAAAAACGGATTTTTAAATTTCGTCCCCGCACCGTTGGTTCACTTCGGTTTTCCATGAACCAACGTGCACCTGGCACCTACCCACCTCTATAACAGTGGAAAAGAAATAAAAACAATGTCAAAGCAGAAAGATGAAACTAGTAGATGTCCAATATTACCAGTGCAATGGTACAGTAAGTCGGAAAAAGTTCAGATGTTTCAGTTTACGGACAGTTGCCTGCTCGGAGTTTCGTTTTCCGCAAAAATTACATCATATCTTGTGAGTAACCAAGAATGTTATCGTTTTTTAAATACTGTTCGAATTTATAACGGACACCACGAAGCCTACCCTAAAATGCAAGTTAGGGAGAGGCGAAAAAATGTGGTAGATAAATCCATCACCAAACTCTAGTTTATAATTATATTTAAACCCAATTTTATAATTATGTAGTGTGCTTTGTATGGGTACAAATATGGTTTCTACATAGCTTATGATTTTCGAACTTGTTTTTATGTTAGAACTTCTGTCAGATCTCAGACAAGATGTTCGGCAGCAAATAATTTTTGCCTTGGATGGAGTAGATCCACTAGACAAATGGGACGTATTGGCATCCCATTTTCAGGAAACGAAGGATGAAATCCCTGCCATCAGAGCGAAGGTCAATAAATGTGAATGCACTCGCAAGCTACTGCTTCAGCTGCGGCATAAAAAGGGATATCACAAGGTGAAAGAGCTCAAATGTAGTTTTGGTAAAATGGAAAGAAACGATTTGATGTTACTGCTGGAAGATGACAGTTTACTTGGGAAAGACTTACGAGACCTTTCGGGAGCACTGATTGATCGCTTAGCATGCAAGATGTGTGACGGTTTCTCGTCTGACATCCCTATTGAAAATATGTACTACCTAGCAGATGATTTTGGCTTTGACCGCAAAGCAACCAACCATTTGATCTCTTCGTGTAAAGATATAAGTCCAACGGATGAGGTACTGACAATGCTCACAGACAGAAACCCTCGAATTAAAATATCGGAGTTTTCAGCGGTGCTTAAGAAGATGAAGAGACAGAACCTTGTTAACATGCTACAACAAAACTAATGTATGCATGGGCTCCCACCGAGAGACACGTCCGAATGGTAGTGTCGTTATCTGTTAGTGTACTTTAGATGAAAAAGAGACAAAAGCTCGTTAACGTGCTACAGTAAAAGTGATGTTGATTTGGATTATTGAAATAGATCCAGCATTTGATGGTAACTGATGTCCGATGGACTATAAGATGAGGAGGCAACCTTGTTAATTTGTTTTAACAAAGCTGATTTTCACATGGGTTGTAAAGGAGGATGTAGTATTTGATGAGAACTTACACTCTATGGCTGTAGCTGAATCCACCCTGATAAGCCCGTGTAGTGATGTAAGCCCAAATGATGAAGTACTGACGATGCTATCTCCAAAAATCTGTCAAATCTCATGCAGACAGAGATACTTCATCAGACGCAGAGACAATGTTGATATGGATTAAAAAGTAGGATTTTGCATTTGCTTGAAACTGACTTTCTCTGGCTATAGGTGAATCCAATTTGATCAGCCTGTGTAATACGAGTAACCAGTAGATGACGTACCGACAATGCCAACATGTAGAAACCTTCGAATTAAGGTACAACAGCCATCAGAGATACCTCTGACAGAATCCTGTTAAATTACAAAGTTGGGAAGTGGCCTTCGCTACCCTTGGCTACAGTCAATATGGCTTAAACCCTCTGATAAGCTTTTGTTAAGACGTGAGTCCATCTGGTGTATTGGTTACATTGTTTAGGACGAAACCCTGAGCCAGATTATACCAGACCGCAATGGCACTTGGGAACACTCAAAAACAGAATCTCGTCATATTTCAACAACTGTTGTGTAGATTGTAGACAAGGAAGTATAATGCACTGCAAAGCCTATTGATCAGCTAATGTCAAGACGTGAGCTAAGCAGGTAAACAGGCACTGAATTATTGAATTTCATGGCAGAATAGAAAAGTTTTAAAGATGCAGATGCCGAAGTTGTTAAGGTCCTGCAGCAAAGAAATTCTCTTGCTATATTATGTTTTAAGGGGTCTGTGGCTGTGGCTTCTGATGTTTTGTGGCCTAAATTTGTTGCTATCACTTGCAAAGGTAAGACATCGACGTTATTGACTAGAAGGAACCTAGGAATTTAAAATGAGAAGTGGCAGGGGTATATCTGAACATGTAGTGGGACGCCTGAGCATTTAGAGGCAGAATTGTGTTTATTTATTGCAACTAAAATGATATTGACGAGTAATGATGTGAAGAATTATGTACTCGTATGAAGGGGGAGTAATTTGAGGTAATGTTGGTCATTTCAACGCAATTACTTGAACAATCTGAAGAGCTCTTACAAATGTGTGAATAGAACAAATTAGGTACTGCATAAGCGTTGTTGAATCTTTGATCAGAAAGTTGTTGTAGGCAGATGTGTTTTTAGAAATTGCACTACTTGATGCTAAAATATATTTTAATGAGGTTTTTTGTCTATTAAATAGACTTTTAATCCTAGTGTAATCTGAATTTACCGTCATTCTAGTGTACAAGCGAGTAGTTGTTGTTATGTGTTATTAACTTTTATGTTATATTTTGTTTGCGGTACATTAGAATGTCTAACAGTGCATGCTACGTTGAGTGGCTGTGGTCGTGCGTGTGTTGTACGCCAGGTGTTACAGCAAACAAATAATGCGTAGAGTAATGGATTTAGATTGTTTAACGTTTTCGACAGGCACTGGTTTTGGCACATTGTAGGTAGAACACGTTTCACCAAGAAATCATAGGATAAAATAGGATAAACCCAATTATAGAAAACAGCTAGTATGTGAGTGACCCGTTATCTGTTACTCTAGGTATTGGAAAGCTTGTACGTTGCAGAAAATTTTGTAAGGCGACGGGGCACCTGCTTAATTGTCTCCACGAATTCAGCTTGTGAAGCTAAGGCGCAAAAGAGAATTTTCATGGTAATTTTCGGCAAATATCAGATTTTAAAGCAAAGTTTACCAATTGCTGAAACACTTTTAGGAACTATTGTGTACTGGATCAGTTATACGTTTTCCCGCAACTTTTTCTTGCTTTGTGACAATTTCTCTGAGTTGTTGACGATTTCACTCCCAAACATATTAGATGGTATTAAAAATTACAAACGTTTGTACCACGTTTTAACGTCATGAGTTGTTAGACAAACTATATTTGATGTTATCTGGTTTGATTCGTGCATTGCATGTACGCTTTCAAGTAATCTAGGGGAGAGAAGGGCAGGACGTTTTAACTTTTGTCCAGCCGATATAAGAGATGTCAGCGATAAACGACATTAATAGGAAACAGTCTGTAAAAAAGAAACTGAGCCATCTAGTACGTAAATATGTTGTACGCTTCCTGAATTTTACTGATTAAAATATATTCTATAATCACGATATAAACATTAATTTTTGTAACCTACATTTTAGTAAGGAACTACAGTTGTAGTTTTTGTAGTACTTAGGGAATTTTTATATTTTTACTTACTCTGAGGAGAATTTTTACTCTATAAATAGAGGAACTTTGTGAATAGTGTGCAGTTAGTCTTTCAAGGATTATTAATCTTTAATAGCTACTTTTACTGCTTTCTTGCTCTTTAGGAAAGGACTCTGATCCACCAGCAGTCGTGCTCTTCCAAAAGTTATCAACAACCGCCGCTTAGGGAGTACTGTAAACGGCAACAATGTTTCTTAACTTTATACGTCGAACAACTGAAGAACCATTTCAAACTCATTCGTTTAAGGGGAATTTCCCCCACCCTTTAAACTTTCTGTCATTTAAGAGTGCAAATTTCTACATTAACGGGTCGAAAATTTATCCGGCTTATATATCATTCTCCATTATTTTGCCATATTCCAGCTCTCTACTGTTTTTTTCCCTCGGTTTCGGTATTTTTATTCTTGGGCGATGCAAACCAGCTTGAATTAGATTGTTAGACTGACGATAGATGAAAAAATATCTGGAACGAGGCTGAAATGACAACGTAAGCAAGAGGCTAACTGAATATTGTGTTATTATCAAAGTTTTACATGATTTCTTACATACTGTACTTCCTTACATACTTCTACAATTAGATGTACCATATATCAACAATAAGAGAACGTACTCAAACGTGCAGTGAAATCAATCCTTTCTGAACTTGTCCTGTACAAGATATCACCACCTTAGCATTATCAAGGTAGTTTATTTAGATGATTGTTTGCGATAAATACTCGGGGAAGAATGTTGGCCTTCTATTTACTGTGCATGATAAAACTCATGAGATCAACAAGGCTAACGTCGATTGGTGATATCACATTTATCGCATGTTGAAAATGAAGGAAGGAAATTTGTCAGATCTTGCACAATGCGTCAGGAACTTAAAGTAATACTCACTCTAACAGTTTAAGAGAGAAAGTCAACCCTAAGGTTCCCATAGTCCTTACCTTAACGACGCTGAAGCATATTTGGAGTTTATTGAATTATTTATGATAAGTGCTGGCTTTATACGAGAATGGAAAACCTCGTTGGACTCTTAACATTTCTGTGCAATCAAAGTACCTACATCGTGCCCTTTAGCAGCGCGGAGATCTATTTTCGAGGCCAAGACTCATGGCAATATGCCGAATTCTAAGCATTAATTAATAACAAATTTTCTTAAAGTCAAATTGTCCTTTCCACTTGTATTTCTTTCTCACTAGTAGAAAAATAATTAATCATATAATAATAATTAGTTACACCGAGAGTTATTAGTACTTGTTAGCTGTTACAGACCAATCCGAGCAATCAAATCATTGTACGTCAGTTTATCCATTCTCGATCCATGGTGGAAAGGTAGGTACGTTTGTAATTGGTAGTCTCTATGCAAAGCCAACAGAAGTACCGAGTCTCTATATAGTCTCTAATACTTCACATGAAATATACGTCCTGTTCCATTAATGGATTTAACCGTTTTCAGTCTGGATTTAATGTTCATGGTGTATTTCCTATTCCAGCTGTTCCAGGTCCAGTGGCTTTAAGCCCACTCTTCTGTGGCCCGGGGAGAGGTTTCTTTTGTACATTTTGGCTAGTAGCTGACAACGCCTCGCCGCCATTGTTTCCCGAGGTGCCCTTGGATTGCGAGCCTTGTATACTTGATTTTCCTGCAGTTTTTACTAAGTTCTGAGCTAGTTTGGCCATTTGCTTTATGGTTTTATCGTCATCTTTATCGTCTTCCTTCTTCCATTTCCTGCCAATGTCACTCTTTTTGGTAGTGCCTTTGGCTCCTTGTCCACCAGGGTCTGCGCTGGATCCAATGTCATCCCTATCATCATCAAGCGTCTTCAAAACTTCCTTAGCACGAGCTAGAATAGACTTGACCGTAGCTGGTTCTGTCACCTCATACGAGTCCTCGGCAGGCTCCACTGCTGCTTTAGGAACCTCCTGCTTGACGGCTGCAGCTGGTTCACTGGGAACATTCTCCTGCGTCTTCTTTGATGACTCCGTCTCCTGGATATCCATAGCAGGAGATTCATTTCCTGAAGAATCTGAAGACTTTCCCAATGTTCTAGCAGACAAGGGACCGCTTGTATACTTGCTAATATCACTATCAACTGGAACAATATGTGTAGTTTTCTTAGATGTTTTTCCCTGCTTGGATGTTGCATTACTGTTAGATGCTGCCTTGGATTCTTTCCCTGTCTTAGAACTCGAACTAGATTTTGGAATTGCCTCCGCATGTTGCTTATCTTCAACCTCAGTTTTACCGCCTTCAGCTTTACCATCTGCTTTTGCTTTAGCCGGCTTTGCTTGGAGCTCATTCAGATGCTTTTCAAGTAGACCCATTAATTCCTTTGATGAAGTATCTACGACGGAAGAAAAATTTATAAATAATTATCACTTTAGTAATGTTAAAAGATCTTTTGACTAGAATTGGAATTTTTCAAGAGAACCTTAAAGAGAGACTATCACGAACATTTACAAGATATAAACGTATTACATGTAGGTTATACAATTCCCGAAAATATTTTTGGCACCACAATTATTAAATGTATGTTATTATACTTATGTAGTGTAATACGTATCTAAACATATATCTAAACATGATCGTCACTTAACATATTTATTCAAAACTCAATGATCCTAGAAATGTTTAAAGACTTTGTTTATGTAGTGTTCTAACCCATTTATCAAGAGGATAATGCTCCAAAGATGCAAAGGCTACCCGAAACGGGATTAGCATCCACAGCCTGTGATTTATGACGCCAACACCTTAAACACTCTGCCATGGCACTTCATCACAGAGTTAAATTTTCCACAGCAGTGATCTGCAACTCTTTTCTTTCCAAGGACCCCGTGCTATGTAAAGGATGTAATTTACGTACCCTTGGCGAATTGAAGCATCAAACAAAAGGCGCATGCGCGCAAAATTTATGTTTAAGGGTCCAAAGGGTCCTATAGGAATGGCACCTTTGTAACTTCTACCGATTCTACTTTGGTAATTGTGTCGTTTCAGTGACAGGCTATGGGGTCAGTTGTAAGTTGTAAGATGTGCTTCATGCAAGTACGAGTCAACAAGAGAGTTCAATTTCCGCTTGAGAACAATCACGCATATGATTTGATTTTGTTAATGATCAACACACGCATCTATGGATCAAACGAGTTGACAGCTTTGGAAAACAAAAACAGCTTTCCGTTCGTCGACCAAGAGAATAGTGTATTTTATGACTTTTCTCTCCTAGTTTATAATATATAACAAAAAACGTTAAATAGTGAACGAGGAGAAATCACCATTTGCTAAGATTCTTAATAGGTTACGGAAGGCCTAGATGTCACATGTTAACCTTCAAGGAAACCATGAACCCCAGGTTGCCGAAAATTGCTCCACCTTGTTTTCTTAGGGAGAGGGAATTTGAACCAAAGGTTAAAGAGTTTTAAGAGTAAATGAAAGCATGTCACGCCTGTATTCGAACTGCAGACGCACTTCACGGTACACATAGCGTGACTCGCTTTACGTATTTCCCTACAATGCCACTTGCTGGAACATTCACGAGGAAAGTTTTGTCGAACGTATCACGTCACTGTGTAGTTTGCAATAATGTTAAACCGTCATTTGTAGACCACCTACCAATAAGCCATTTCCTCTCTATATATCTTAGTGAATTACTGTTATTTTAATTTACTTTATCCCATATATGACATTATGATTTCACTGTCATTTTAATTATTAAAGAATGTATCCTTTACCTGCTAGCAACTTGTTTTCTACTGCTGACTCATTTTCATCATCTCCACCTTTGCCTACGAGAAACCCCAGATTGAATTAGGTAAGAACGTTTCCAGAAATCAATACATAGCTTTTCATTGTAATCAGCAGCTGGATAACTAATAACTGGTTTATCACAAGAGGAAACTCATTGTTATGAGTCAATGTCTGATTACCCTATGACGTGATTTTGAATGATGTTTAGTTTTGTCACAGACTGCAAACAACAACCTTGAACTTTTTAAATGTAAACATTTACTAAATCTTGATGGAAATGACCGGAGTGATGAAAGAAACCTTGTAAAGGAAAAGGGCTCTCGATTTTGGTATTGTGCTCGTTGTGTCACCGTCACCTTCAATCAACAGGAAGGTGTGAGATGTAAGTCACCGAAATCATAATTTTCAATATCAGTCGTCAGTCAGAACGAGGATGAGGCTAGTTTTCATTCATTTAAGCACGACAGTGTAAGTATATCCCTCGATATTACATTTGCCCATTCTCTGGCGAAATATGGCGGTCGTTAGTGTTGCAAAAGAACGACTCTCGTACGAACAACTGCAACGTTTGGGCCTAAAGTAATCCTAAAAGTACGCCAAGAGAAGATGGAAGTGTGAATAAGTGGTACCTGCTGTACTCACCTTTGAATTTCAACTCCCCCCACCCCTCTCTCTCTAACCAAAATCGGGTAAGAAATATCGGGACTTCTGAGTATTCAAACAATGATTATAAATTTCCCGATATGGAAAGTTGTGAGTGTCAACCTTGCATCCACAAAGTTCTCGCATTTAAGTATAACTCATTGAAATAAAATTGACATTACTTGTTTCGTTGTAAGTGCTAGTTTATGCGGGTGGCAGGATTCAAATTCGAAAGTACATTTGGGTCAAAACATATGGGGATTTTACACTGCCTAAAGGGTCTTCAGTGAAAAGGTATTACGCATTCAATAGTCGTCAAAGTGTTTCTTCGATCAGTTTATCGAATATTTTATGATACTTTTATTAAAGATCCGAAAGTAAATTCAGTTGTAAAAATTGCTTATTCGCGTCGACTGCTTTGATTTCAGTATTGTTGTATAATAGTGATGTTGCCATAAGGAGCCTTCGAAGCTCAACTTTTACGGTCAGATGTTTTCCTATGACAAAGAAAACAAAGCAATCACGTAAATACGGATGGAGAGAGAGACACTTACCAAATCGTATTTGCCAAAAAAATGCAAAATCTTTTCGGAATATCAAACGGAAAGGAAGCGAAATCTCCGGTTATCCCTCACCCTTCCCCCTCCCTTTTGACCTGGTTGCGCCTCCCTGCATTAAAATACAATATCAGCTTGCTACTGTAGATCGTTTGTAGGTAGTATATCAAAACTGGGGGCGTTCTGCTTTACTTCCATATGTTTGAAAATACTTACCCCCCTCTGCCGTTCGAGTCTAGTGATTTATCCACTCCTTGTTCTTATTCGACCCCTGAGGTTTGACATTTGACATTTGACCCCTATGTGGTGCTAATATTACTTTTTAATCAAGAATTTTCTTTAACTTCTCTTACACATTATTATTTCTGACAGCTTTTTAGAGGATGGATATATTCTTGAATAATGAAACAGGATTTCTCCATTGTTGAAGAGGTGCAAACATTACTATCAGGGCGGTAGGTGTGGCTTTGATCGATACATGATTTAATTTAAAGAAGATTTTAAATGACCAGTGTACCGCTACAATTTTAAATTGATGCTGATAGTTTATTTGCTCATAGATTACAAACATGGCATACTTCTGGCAATGTAAAAACAGTAGAAAACATTTTCTGGTAACTTACTTTGTTTTCTTTGGAATTCTCTAGGTCTGCATGCATAATTTACTAGTAAGTACTTTAGTAACCCAGGGCAAGTGTTTCGCTTATCGTCAAATTTCTCTGTATTCGCCTGAATACGACAACTAGTGCTTCCGTCGCACTGAGCCTTTAATAACTTAATTGCTGAGTCAGTACTTTCGCATTCCATTCCAGAATCACCAGTCCCACAGTACTTTGCACTCACTCGTCGCCCCCAGAATGCATCAGTAACTTCTATCTTCCAACCGGCATTGCATTCAATAGTAGTTTCTTCGGAATCACAGAGCACAACTCCTTTTGACTCAGGGATGCAAGTGTAGTTGACGATGAGGTATTTGTTAACACCTGGACAGTGACGCGTTTCATTTCGTTGTAAATAACTGCGTAAAGAAAATGACAGAAAAAGGACAAATATTAAACAGTTATGACAGTTGCTGCATTACAAAAGGCAAAATGACACCTATCAGAAGCTGAAAAATTATAATATTTGCAATAAGCTTT
>JAAAKM020006233.1:0-10624 GCA_010016025.2 Alatinidae sp. Z8VKAUB7J3 | reverse complement strand
AACTTTAATTTTTCCGCTCATTTAGATACTGAAAACGATAATTTGTTAATGGTTTGGAAGTGACATAAAGATAAAAATTGCAAAGCTTGATACTGCTATCATACCAATTGCATAATTAAGTCGAAAAAGTTCAAATACGAAACAGGGGCACAGCGCCCATTTAAGAAAGAAACTTTCTAATTATCATATTAAACGTAGTGGGTCTGTGTTGATTCGCTTACAAAATAGTGCAGAGAAAGTAAAAAGAACCGGATCAAATGTAGGTGAATTCTATTCCTAAAATTGACAGTTATACTTCCAATAGTGTATAATTGATACATGTATTGAAAATTTGATAGTTAAAACATTATTATTAATAATACTTATCGATAATGTAACTTGGAATTATCCTATTTGTTTCTCCTTATTTTCATTTCTACTTTTTGCAGTGAATATTTGGGCCCTTTCCAAGTACTCCAAATGATACCAGATACACCTTTGTCGTTTTCACCATTGAGGTATAATCCGTTTAAATTTGATTCGTGGCATTTGGCATACCACCAGCCACCCTTATATAGTTCTGCACAACTGCCATACCACCAATTATCGGAGTCTCTGTCTTTGGTTGAAAAATGATAATCGTTCTGCGGTCCCAGCGAATCTCCAGCAGTACCTTGCAGACAGAAGATAAAATAATGTTAAGTAACCCTGCATTATGCTATAACATACGCATACAATTTACATATAATAGTCACTACTACTATATACGTTTCTCATAACTACTAAATTTTCATATAATAGCCTGCTGTCACTATTACTATTAAAATTTTTCATAACTTTTATTGTTGATAAGAATTATTAACTCAAGGGCATCGACACTTTTAGTGGTCAAAAACTTTTCATCAAAAATTGAAATTTTAATTGAATAGAAGTTTGGAATCATTCTTTTTGTCATGATAAATGTGTTAAAAAGGCACAATTTCAAACTGTGAAGTCCTTTGAAATGCCAATTTTTTATCATTAGTAGATAATAAATTCGTTTAACTTTATCAAATATTTCCTTCAAAAATTCTGTCAACCAAGATGTCTCCATCGTCAGTGTAAGAAGGGCAGATGTACAAAGCTGTCTGCCTTGTTGTTTCAATGATACCTTAATCTCCTTTACCTCCAATCTAAGCAATGTTTACAATGGTTGTGACCTTTGCGTTGATAGCGACGTTTGAGTGATTATGACGTACGCCAACGGGACATGCTATTACAAGTAAATGTTTTGATTGTAGTTTTCTAGCTTTGTTGTGTTAAATGTAAAACGCTGTGTGACTTTGCGCTATACCTACAACTTGTCAATCAAGTGTTCATTAAAATGCCAGAGGGCACATGATAGGAGTTAGTTCTCAATAGATTTTTCTACGAGTTGTCAAAGAGCTATCAAAAGAATTGTTCAAGAGTTTCCAATAAGTTTTTAAGTCATCAGTCAATCAAAGTATGTTATAATACCATGTTAACAACCAAGGATTGTTAAACTTATTTAATGTATTATTACTAATATATATTTCAGTTGTAACTATAGTAAAGTGCCTCTTTATGGACTCGTACTGTTTATACCTCGGTTCCTGGATAGACAACTCACAGAAAGACATAAAGATAAGGAAGGCACAATCATGGCAAGCTCTATACAAGATGAGAAACATCTGGGAGTCAAGAATGCCAAGGGGCCTGAAGATTAGATTCTTCCTGGCTGCCATTGAGTCCATATTGTTATACGGATGTGAGAGCAGGACAATAACTCCACAGATGGAATGTTCTCTGAATGGTATGTACACCTGCATGCTGAGGAAAGTACTCAATGTGAAATGGTGCTCACATACAACCAACACTGAGTTGTATGGTGACCTGCCACTTTTGGGAAACAAAATATGTTTTGCACTTTATCTCTATTTCACAACTTTAAGACCAAAAGTCCTTTAAATCTATGCAAGTTGACAATGACTAACAAAATAAGAAACTTTAACGACATTTAAAGAGTGTAGTACCTGGCAGTTATTATTAAATTTTTACCAATCATTAAAGCTAAAATGTGTTCAAAAGTGATAGACTCCTGAGTAATCCAGCACCTGACATTATATAATTTCATTAAAGTGATAAGCAATACCTGTAGCGTTATCGATAGTAAGCTTGTATATCCAACCTGGTACTGCCAGTTTGAATACACCGTACTTTTCATACCGATGTTCGTTTGGAACCCACATGTCCACTCGTAACGATGACGTGATACCGTTAACAGAAGTTAGTTTATAGATATTTTTAAGTCCAAGCCAGAAACTGCCATCTAGATCACCAAAACCCTTTTCATACTCGTCAAACACTCTGTAAAAATCAACGAGGGCATTAACTCGTCTTTGGATGACAGTCCAACCTGTTAATGAAAATTAAAAGTATGGCCTTAGTAAAAAAAGAGGTAATTCAGCTACTTGATACAAGATTTGCACAGATAGAGTACGTAATAAATTTTTTGAACCAAATTCTATAGTACTATATCCAAATGATTCACAATTTCAAAACATTTTGATTTTGGCAATTGGTATTTGCATATCGACGCAGCATTTATAACGCAGTATTTCATTGGGAATGAATGAATCTAATTCTCAAGAAGAGGTTACTGATCTTAGAATAAGCACTAATCTCTAAAAAAGGACTGGATCGAGTGGCTATCGTTCAAAAATGCATGGGTAATCATAAATCGCTTCAGCGCCATATTGGGACTGAAGAGCGGATGGACCAACGGCAAAAGCAATATGGAAGTCAAGTGCCTCTTTCACTGCTGCTCCTATATACCTTAGACTTCCTTTTCTTTCGCTTCTTGCATCCAACAGCGCAATACTGCTTACTTTGGTTCGCCATTTTAACTCTTGGTACCAATATGGCGTTTTCAGTTTGGCTGCGATGACCATATTTGTTAACATCTCCAAACAATAGAATGCTCAATCCACTCTTTTTCAGAGATTAGTTAAGGTAAGAAGTTATACGATTGTCACAGATAGGTCTTTGTATCACTTTTACAGGTTAGAACAACTTCGGTGCCCGATGGAAATCGAGCAATGAAAGGCAAACTGGTAGAGTGAATTTAAAATAAAAAGACTTCAAGATACCGTCCTTTAACAAATGTATTAATTACAAATGTACATCGTTGCTGTGACTTCAAAAACTTAGTTGTAAACTTATACGTGAAAAGCAAACAAATATAAACTGGAATCATCAGTCATTGCACGGCTTCAAGACGCAATACTGCATAAAAGTAGGAAACCTATACGTAAAACGTGGACAGAACGTTCTACTTTTACCCCATAAGATACGAATACGAACTTTTCCAGTTGATACTGTATTTTTGAAATAATACACAGTGTGCATTTTTCTAATCCTGTTATCGCGGTAATAATTTCCACTAAGGCAAAATCCACAAGCCAGAATGGCAAGTTCGTTTGAGGACTGTTTCTCTATTTTCATATGCATTTTTGTGGGGTCAGCATCTACTACTTAATGTACAAAGAAGTAAAATATCAATAGCTGCTTGTCTATTTTATTGAAAGATTTTGGCATCTAATAGTTTAAAACTGCAATCAGAAATCCGGCAATTCAGCGCAAAAATGACCACTAAAGGTACCATAAGTTCAATGCATGCTTGAAAGCATTCAAATCCCTGACTTGGACACATAGACTTAGATATACGTATGGACAGAATTATGGCTGATATAATTACTAAACCACTCACACACGTTCTGAACCTACAATAGGTTGGAATGGTTCTATGCTGACATAAGACGATACTTACCACCGCCATCAGTCGTCATATCACAGTATACTTTTATCTTTCTACCTTCCACTTTGATGTCGTAAATGCCATTTTCTCTTTCTCCTTTCTCATACAAGTCCAAACAATCTGAAATTAAAAAAGTTTGTGATGATGTATCGATGGCTTGTAGGGCTATAATGTCGTTACGAAGCATTGCAGACTTTTCCAAAGTGTAAGTTCAAGTGCAATTTCTGCGAGTAGGGCGGAACTGATTAGGATGAAGCATTGAAAATCATGACTCGTCATCAGCAAACATTGAGTGTAATAATTTCCGTTTTAACGGTACTTTTGCGACAGTATTGGTACTCTTTGATCTTTAATAAACGGAGGTGATTGTAAGCATTTCAAAAATTAAAAAATTGGTGTGCTGGAATCATATCTTTTGGAAAATCATTTCTGATAGTTGTAAACTGAATATAAAGTAGAATTAATGACCAATTAGTGCACATATTATCCTAAAAAAAACCCTGTACATCACTTAAAAATCATCAAAAAATCAGTAAAAATGTTTTTTTACATAATCAAAGCCGATTTCCAAAAATTAATAAGCGGGGGCGGGGGCAACTGATAAGCTCCAAAAGGCTGGAATAATGTCAAAAGGCAATGCACCTCCCCCAGTCTATGAGAGACCATACAGTAAATAATTAAAAAATAAGTAAGCGGGGGAGGGTAATGATAAGGTCCGGGGCCTTGAATAACTTTTAAAATCTATAGACGTCCCTTCCCCGTTTATTAGAGACCGAAGAGTAATACTTAGTCTACTTCCAGATTTTCGTAGCTAACGTAGGTACTAGTTCTGAATATTTTGCCCTGCGACATACCAAATGCTTACCTGCCTACCAGAAGGGATTCATTTAAATGGTAGGTGTTCTTTATGGCAATAGGCTGGAATCAGCTTCATTTCCATCGTGCCAACAATCAGAATTTTTATTTTTTGACATCCTTCCCCTGGCAATTCAAGATAAGGTCACCCCCAGTTCTTTACCATGCCCTTTTTCGCGGGGTTAAGCGACGAAAGCAACTATCAGTTAAGAAACTTATTCCCTACAAAGCAGTTATTCAAGCAGTTGCTCAGTTGTGAAATAATCTTTTGCTTCCTCAACGACAGGTTAAGCAATTGCTTAGTATTGATTATGTGTTGAGAAAAAAGGGGAAAGAAGGAGGGGGACGCCTACTGATTACTGTGCTGACTTGACGTCAGTTTTAAGAGATAGTGAACTTTTTTGCTTTCCTTCTTATCCTTTACTATCTCAAACGCCCCTTCCCCAAAATATCATCCCACACTTGAAATTATGCTTGTCATTGTAATTGTCCGCATTCTTTCAATATATTGTTTCTACAGGGTGTTTAGACAGGATCAGATCCATTTAAATCAATACCAGTGGTAATTTGTACCCGGCTTTTTATCCAGCCCCTTACTTATAAATTTCTCGACGACAATCGCTGTGACCCGTAGTTTAATATCCAGATATTAAAGATTAGTCAAGATATACTACTTAACAGTTTATTTGGCCATTGTATTTAAACAGGTCATTCGTTGCCAGGAAAATTACTGTATTTAAGCAGGTTAACCTGTCAAAGCACAAATGGACAGGACATGTGGCCAGACAACATGAAAACCGACAGACCATCAGAACAAGAGAATGGACACCTCGGGAGTACAGAAGATCAAGAGGAAGACCAAAAGCAAGATGGTATGACAAGCTGGAGTACTGCATGGGTCTTAACTGGCAACAGATGGCTCAGGATAGACAAAGATGATTAAAGTCTAAGGAGGGGCTCCTCAATAATGCAATATATACCCTAATGATGATGACGACAACGACGATGATAATGATGATGATGGTGATGGTGATGGTGATGGTGTTGATGATGATGATTGTGATGATGATGATGATGATGATGATGATGATGATGATGACAATGATGATGATGATGATGATGGTGATGATGGTGATGATGATGATGATGATGATGATGATGATGATGATGATGATGATGATGATGATGATGATGATGATAACTAGTCAAAGATTTAGTAGTAATGATAAAGGTTGACTACTTTTGGAAATTTCTTTTAACAAGTATTATACCTCTTTAGGAAAATACCATCATATTTAATAAAACCATTTCTTTTAAAGGCAGCACTATGCTACAACATCCACAAAAAAAGATCTGTTGCCATAAAGTCTATTGTTTGTTGTCATCAGTAAGCCACTCTCTACTAGGGAAGAGAGGAGGGAGGGGAAATGCCAATTTGCATAGATTACATACCAATTCCGAAAGGCTTTTCCTTTGGTTTTGGATTCTTCGGTTGCTGTAGTCCTAAGAGAGTACTTTTTAAAGATTTAGCAAGACTGCTCGAAATTTCCATGCATCTCGCCAATGAAATGACAACCCTTGGTGCTTTTGCTTCCGATGTGTCTTGGGACAAGAAAATGAGTAGCAGTAAAGACGTAACCTGTAGGGGAACCTGAAAAGAAATAAGTGAAACATCAAACCTTGACTCACACCAAATTTTGATATACAATTGACGGCGCAAAGCGTAAAATAGTAAGAGATGGTGCTTTCTATGTGTACATTTGTCACGAGAGAAAGTGGTCCTACTTTGTATAGGGATAAAATAGACCTTCTACCTTTAAAATGGGAACCATTTGCCAAGTTACTTTCTAAATCTTGTTTACAACATAACTTCAAGGTAGTTTAAAATTGATGTTTCAGAAGCGACGCAGTAATATCAATGGAACCCATTGCGTTCTGAACTTCTACAAGGAATTGACTTACTACGGTAGCAGTCTGCACTCGGCTTAAACTATCGACGTCTCATGCCTAGTTGTCTTCAGGTTTATCATTATCAAGATTTATTTCAAAAGAATAGACTGGTGATTTCAATGGGTAGGGACTCAGTCAGAGTCCTCGTACCAGAGACCCTCTATACTTTTAGCTTTTTAGACAGGCTGATTGGGTATTTTGGTTCCTTTCACAATGTGAAATAATAATTTATATAAATGTGGGTGATTGCGGGAGTAGGGCAGAGGGTATTCTTTGCAACACTCCTTAAGGGGTATTGACATTGGGCCCTTTAAAGTTGCCTACTCCCCTTGGAAGTCTCATCCTGGATCCTGGACATTGTTGGACCGGTCACTGCAAGTATAGTGTACTCTTGAACTACATGCGACTTTGAGCAGCGGCATAAGAGCGCATCCAAGTAGATCAAGTAAGTTGTGTAAAGACTAGAGACTCTGAAAGTGTACCTCCAATGGTCAGAAATTTTATTATATTTTTTTTACTATACTAAACGGATATGTCTGAGGTCATTCTTTCTGTCGTATGTTGTGGTCTCGGAATCGACCACATGTTGATAATCAGATAGGTAATCCCAAACCAACTTGTTCTATAAGGACTGTATATTTTGTTCGATTTAATATCGATACAATTCTTTATACAAATATTACATCGATAAATAAAAGTGTCATATTTTCTATTTCTCTAGTGTCCTTTTCAAAACTAACAATTATAACAGCGCTGGTTCCGAGATAAGTTCTAATCCCACCTCCAATTGACGTTCGTACAGCACACGCTGATGGAAACTGCACATCTAACACTGATAAATAAATAGTTCGGAAAAGTATCTACAAAAACTTTAAGATAACAACGGGCCAACGTTACAGTTAAACATGATATATATCTCGGAGAATCAAACAAGAATCGAAATTACTATGCATGAATTACTGGTATTCCAAATAGACATAAAAGTACCCCTTTTCATTTAATACATCTTAAACAAAATCCCTAAGCACAAACTTGCTATTTTTATCTAAATTGAAGGGAACATAATCAGCTTCAAAACTGACAAAAAAACCTTGGATTTGAATATATATATAATATCTGTGACTTAAAAATAACTAAAATATGAATGCACTTACCATATCTCTTTCGAACGTAGCTCACCACTCGGATGATTCCACGGGATTACAATAAATTTTGTAAATGGTTTCCACTGAGGTAATTCATGGGAGTGCTTAGCTCATGATTCTTGTTTTCAAAATTCCCCTTGTATCGTTGAAATGACGTGCAATCGCGGTGTTAATCAGCACTCCACAAGACATCATGACCTCAAGTGATCAGATTTCTGAGTATGTAAGAGCGATATGGGCATGTAAGGGCGACACTACCTCACAGGTGTCAGAGCTGATTAAAATTGCTGAGTTTATAGAAAATATTGGCACGATTCAAGAGGGTTTATCACGGAAGGCCTCATGCTGTCTTAATTGCGTGAGGGAACAGCCTGCGTGCAGACTAGCTCAGCCAAAGTTTGTAGTATCATCGAAAAGAGAGGATTTGAAATGTTAGTTTTTGAAAAGATTACTAGAGAAATAGAAAAGCAAGTCACCATTGGGGGTCGAACCCGTGACCCACGCTTTCGCTGCGTGCGCTCTACCAACTGAGCTAGGTGACCTCCGATGTTAACATACTATATTTCTCAAGTCGCTACATTAGCCCACAATCATCGACCGGTGGACATCGACATCCAGCTCAACGCAAGTGGAGACCAGCCTCGCTGCGCCATGACATGCTATTCTATTTCTCTAGTGTTCTTTTCAAAAAGTGGGTAGTCCGTGCATTGAACGACAATGTCCCTGTATAGCCTCGTCCTGACCCTACACTCGCTACTGTTTTCCTATTGTTTAACAGCGAATCCAAACGACGTCTCAGAATCCTAGCGACATTGTACAAGTAATTCTATTGTCTAGCAATATTTCTTTTGTTCCTCGCTCAATATGTCCCCGGCTACTGCATACATGCAGCTCTCCTACCTTGCTATCTATTTACGCCATGGATGTGTTCTGTCTCGGCTCTCAAAACGCTTTCCTACAATGAATCAAAACAAATGTCTGAGCGAGGAAAGTATTCTTTTTCAGAGGAAGCGCTTTCTCTTCGCAAACATGAGCTAAACATGGATGTAGATCGAGTTTTACTGCAGCCAACGAAGACTCAAAAACCTCGTGTCTGAGACGAGGAGGATGCTACAAGTTACAGGTGGTAATACACAGAACGTACCAAGAGTCGCTGCCAAAACCGTAGTGCTAAATGTATACATGTCAATAGCATATTTCTTTAAATAATCGAATCTGTGATCCACTTCTCTGCCCTCGGCGACGAGAACGCTGGTAGGCCGTGATTATTATCAGTGAAATGGAAAAATCACAAGCCTCCTGAATAAACCTCTTTTCTCCATTAATGATTAAACCTTTTAAAACGATTACCATTTAAAACCATATCAATAATATGTAAAATGCATGCAGCTTCTACAAAACGTACAGCATGGTCTGGATTTATATCTAAACAATTACTAAACACTCGCTGCTTTGCAGTTAGTATGACAAATTCACACTCCACGGATCTTCTTCCCCGTGACAATTGATAGTTAAAATTTTTTTTATCTGATCTAGGTTCCTCTGTGAATAGGGCTTTACCATATCTTCAGGCAAGGAAAACGCCTAGTCTACCACAATAATATAAGAAACTATTTTTGTCTGTGCGTGGCAGTTTTTGTGGAGGAGGGGTGCCCAGTTTCCCCGTTGTCAGAGCTTTGCCAAAGAGGGACTCCTTCAGAGCCCCTTCATCGCTGTTTCTCCCGTATGCCCCTACATTAACGGCAGCAAATTTGGTATTGGGATCTGCAAGTGCTAAAACAACAATAGAATGGTATTGGTTATACTTGTAAAAGAGGGAACCAGCATTTGTAGGCACTGGATCCGAACGTGCTTTTCATCTAGGGCACCAATGCAATTTAGGAGGTTCCTATCTTGTGGCATGGGAATGAGCAATGTCCATCCAGGCTTCCTTAGTTGGCATCCGCATATAGGTTTTTTTAAAGTTTAGACCAAACAGCTAGCATCGCATGTTTCGATCACTATTTCCTACACAGACGACACTCCCTTTCCAAAGGTCATTGCTAAACTAGGGAAGGTCATACCAGTAGCTAAATGCCTGTGTAAATCGAATCAAAACAATATGTAGCAAGTGTTGATTAATAAAATTATATTCTTTCTGAGTGTCTGAAACGTGCAAGAAATAGAAATGGAAATATTTAAGAGACCAGTTGAAGAGAGAACTGGCAAAAGCCAAAATTCCGGCGGAGGGTATATGATAGGGGCCTGCTTTATGGCTTGCCCCCACACCTTCTTGCCTAGATTGGACACACCCGTTATCCTGTATAGAGTTGTTGTGTCAGAGTGGTGGCTTTACGTCTTATATGGGCAGGTTGTTCTTGGTAACACCAACTGCCCTTTATCAAGTTATTGACCAGAATTGTGGCTTAATGGATAATTGTTGGAAAGTTCCAAAATCGGGTCCACTGCTGATCAGGAATCTGAGACAACTGAAAAAGACAAAAATTGCTGCTAGTGGGTCAGCCTCATGCTGGATGAAAGAGTTGCGCCAATTTAAGCAGTCCTTTTGTTAAAAGAACATCTGTCTCTACTATCTACAAATTAGCCTGCGTGCAGACTATCCTAGCTGAAGTGGATAGTCTGCGCATCAACGACGATATCCTTGTTGTTGTATTTGTTGTATTTTCATTTCATTTCAACCATATATAAACGTACAGATATTAAGTTTGTAAATGATAAATATTACATTTTAATACTTCATGCTAATATACAGTGTTGTAAGTACAATACGGCTTATGTTACTTTTTTGTAATGTTTGTGTGAGTGAATATTCTTAAAAGCAATGCATAAGAGTTCTATTTACATGGGTTGGTTGTTTTTATAATTTGTCTATTTGAAT
>JAAAKM020006232.1:0-10624 GCA_010016025.2 Alatinidae sp. Z8VKAUB7J3 | reverse complement strand
CGTCAATGACCTTTTCCTGCAAAGTTACATTGGGAGGATACTCTGCCTTATGTAGTTGACGAAGATGAAAGCATTCACGGGCTGGCATACCACTGTGGCCGGCTACATTCATTTCCATCCTACAGCTATCACACGAGCAGTCTACGGTTGGTTTATTTGTCCCTTGAATTAATTTCTGAACATGTACAGGGTACCCAATACCACCGTGTGCGCTTCGTCGCACCATATATATTCCTCTGCCCCGATCACAGCACACTGGAAGAGAAGCAACAGCAGTGTCGTGAACCACTTCCATGTGCCTTTTCAGATTGCCTTTACATAACTTTTTATTACATGTTGGACAATATGAATAACTTGGTAAATTCCTGTAAGCTTTAGTAGGACGGACTTCCCCAACATCCGTGGTACTTGAATCAAGATTCGATTTTAAAGTCGTGGTTCTTTTTTTACCCTCTTTTTGGTCATTGCAGTTTTTACCTCCCAAGGGGGGCAAGAGCGTGTGTTTCCTGATATGCCGAATAAAATGGTGCTTTCTGGATATAGAGTTGGAGCAAATGGGACAATGAAAATGTGCTCTAACTATTTTGTTTGAAACTATTTTATCATGGAGGCGTTTGCAAGGCAAGATTACCCATTGTTCATGCCTGATTGCATGATTATCACCTAGATGCGACTGCCTAATGTGCCTTCTTAGTGTGCTTTTATGATCAAATTTCCTGCTCACACTACATAATGCGCAGTGATAATGTGTCGGGGAATTGTCACAGATTGTATTACCTTCATTACATGTCACATAGAACATTGTTTGACATTCATTTGCTATATCTTCTTTATGTAAAATACCAATACTTGGGTCTCGGTCAATATGGCAGGAATTGTCGCCTGTTTTTTTAACGCATGCCTCCTTTTCATCAAATTGGTTAGATCGATCATCATTAATAATAATTGGAGACTTGGGCCTTTCTGAATTGGCAATAGGCTCCAAAGGAGATACCTTAAAACGGTTATTGGGTTGATCAAATACAGGAGAAGAACTGCGGGTGTCACTTATAATCTGTGCCGTATCTCTTATCATGTCTAGATCAATTCTGCTATGTAAAACCCACGATATCACAACCAACCTAAGGAAGTCGCTATACTCTGATATGTTACGCAAGTAGTGGTATCCAAGCCCATCAATGCTTTCATGCTTTAAAGTTTGAAAGTACACAGGAAATGTGCCTGCGAGACACATCAAAACAGCCGATGCTACACCACAGACATGGCTACAACTCTGTCTTGGGAAAGATTTCCGACAGTTACTTGTTCACTCGTGAACGGAATTACTATTTGATTGAGAAATACTGGGAACATGGCCGTCGGGTTCATGGCAGTACGAGAATGAACAACTGTTTGCGATTTCTTGATTCTCCAAATTAGTTAATAGTTCAACAAAACTAGTGATTAATTCCAAAGGCATTGGCCAACCCAGGGAATCGCCATATATCACTTCATTACTTTGACGCATGTAAACACCCATTGCATAATGTACTCCCGCCTTTATTTTCCCACCCAAATTTCTATTACCCACGTACGTTTCCCCGTCTTCCACCCCAACATTAATTGCAAAAACTATGCAGCTAGGTAATTCACTCCCTTTCTTTTCCCTTATGTTAGCGGCAAGTTGCGCAAAATCAGACTGATCATTGTAGTAAAACGCATATACGTCATTGATACTGGCATTTAGAAGGGAAACTAATCTGAATATCACCCCATCACTTAACCAGGCTGTGTTGCCAATGCTCCGCAACTCGCTCGGTGTTAGAGCGATGTTACTTATAACAGTGTTTTGTTGACTAATGGAAATTGCTTCTATGTACTGCTCTATAATCGCCGGTTTAATTGACATTGAGCCCTCAGGCTTTGTAATAGAGGATCTCACCTTAAAGCACCAATCACTAACCTGCTTTATTTCCGTTAGTGTGCTTCTACGGTTATGCAAATCTCTCATCTGCAATAACTCATGTTTGGTGAAGTCAACTCCTTTCACGCGTACACAGTAACGTTGTCCGTCTTTCCCATCAAGACAATCGAGACCAGCAATCATTTCCTGTACCATATTGGATGGATACAGAACTGTGACTTTAGAAAAATCCTGTTGTAGGCCTACATTTCTGTGTTTCCGAAATTTGAACGGCTCTCTCCTTCTAACATCGATGGACGATGCCATTTCTTCTTTCCAAACGTCC
Organism: Alatinidae sp. Z8VKAUB7J3; assembly: GCA_010016025.2. Lineage (NCBI taxonomy): Eukaryota > Metazoa > Cnidaria > Cubozoa > Carybdeida > Alatinidae > Alatinidae sp. Z8VKAUB7J3. Next base: position 8,396 of record JAAAKM020006232.1, on the reverse strand, counting down.
TCTACACCGGAGGCCTTTTCTTCCTCTTCTTTTCCACCCCCTCGTCCTCTGTAGTCCTACAATTTAGAAATAGAGACAGTTTCGCTTCAGCAAAGTTTTCGCACTCAGCGTGACTATTGCAAGGTATATTTTCAGTTATTTCTCAAGTTTCAGCGCTAGACATTGCAATACAGACATCGGCTGCATTACACACAAATATGGTTTGCAAGTGCGCCCGTAGGAAATACTATACCACTCAATTAGCAAAAATATCCATTGAAGTGCAGCATAGATACCAATTGATACATATGACCAATACATTAAAGTAATGTTGGCCGTTATTTTTCTTACAGAACGTGAAAGACAATTCTTCATCATGGACATGCAAGACCATGCCATTTTACGTTTTTGCTGCCGAACAATAAGCAGTTGATGAGTTCAATTTAAAAATAAATTAGTAGGAAACATTAAGATTAACATTGCCCGGGAAAGACATTTTCCTACATGTCTTGTTCCTTCTATGAAAACATTCCGTAAATGGGATTCTAATGTGTACTCACCATTACATTTCTTGTCCCTGATGCGTCAACAATTGTAAGCTGTGCCTCATAGTCATTACTCTTTGTATTGAGTAGAACTGAGCTCTAAGAAAGAGGAATATAACCCGTGAATACACTCGTAATTTTATAGTGTGTTCTGATAAAAATTACTCTTTAAACGGGAAAGCCAAGAAATAATTACAGGCATAACGCTTATTAATGCATGGCAATGCGTAATTTCGACCAAGCTCAGCATTCGAAAACACTCTACCTTCCATAATTCACGGTAAATGTCCTTCAACTGTAAGGACAAAACCATAATTGAAATGTAGAGCCTGACAGAGGAGGAAATATCTGATTGGTACTGTAGTATGCAATTCTTGGTCCTAAAGTCTCCTAAGACTAAAAGCTATTCAATTGACTTTTCTCAACACATCTACCAGAATTTTGATAAAGTCAATGCATACTTTCCCTTAAACAAACCAGTCCGTCGATCTAATAAAACGTCCCAATGCGCATGCATATTCCTCTTCCTAAAATACTCCATCATAGTCCGAATGACAGACATAAATTGATTTTAATTAATGTCTCTTAAATTATTAATGTTTTCTGTGAATTGTAATTATTTGCCTACTGTAACATATAAAGCTGTATTCCTATGTTATTGCGTAGCGACAATACGAAAATGCAAAGATACGTTAAATTTCTAGAGCCTAGCAATAAAAAAAATAATAATTACACAAGTAATGCAATTTCCATTTCTACGATAGTTATTCAATAATCACTTTAGATTATGTCTCCACACAAACCTTTGACTTCTTGTTCTTCTGTGCTGTCTTGGGGCTAGTAGCCGGCTTCATATAGCAATAATTTCCCTGGCATGAAAAAAAAGACACATAGCCCTTTACTTACTAACAACTGCAGAAGCCCAGCAAATAATTGTAAATCCTCACGAATTATTAACTAGACGTAGCGTGAAATATCGTCTCTAACAAATACGATGTGTCAACGTGCCTGAGGTAGACTGCATCTATGTCGAACCTTTCCAGTTACTTGGCCTATGTAGTTTGTATTTGCGGCTTAAAGTGCCGCAAAAGTGCATGTACACTGCTGTACAGTCCAGCATTAAGGCCTGTACTTACACTGTGGCCGATACATTCATGTTATACTAACAAACTCTGAAAAGTTTTCTATGTATAACAAAGAAGGTAATTCACCGTATTGCTACGTGCTTAGATGCCTATTCCGTTCCTTTTTCTGGTGCAAGTTCCGCATCTTCCCTTCCAAAGGGTAGCCTAAACGTAACTTTTTTAAGGCGGCTTATTACCATATTTCCTGAAACCAGTAGACTAGATTTGTCAACAATTTATTTTTTATTTGTATTTTACGGCTTCTATTAGAAAACTGTGAAAAATTGTGAAGGCGATTTCAAAGTAAGCAGTCGGTCAAATGCAAATATCCTCTTTCATTAGTTCGTAAAATTTGCCCTCCGATTGGCCGTATGAAAAAATGCAGGTCGTCTTGGCTGTACTAGCAAACTGAATTGAGGAGTGAGGCCAATATCAATTATTGCTCAAGGAACGAAAACATGTGATCATTCTACACATCCACGTTAAGGTAAACTGTCAGCATTATTTTGCTGTACCATGCCTAACAAAGGCTCTTCAGACATACGCTAAAACTTGTAATATATCTAGAGTCAATGTGAGGTTTGATTTGGTGGAATTTGGTATGGTTAGTTTGAATGGAAGTTAAAGAATTTGATTTCAACAATAACTTTGAATATATTTCTAAAATTTCTGATCATATGACATTAAAATTGGTCGTAAAACTTGAAAAAAATTATTTAATTAATGCCTTTACTTGGGCAGATTCGACTTCATATTTAGATACTTATGACGTAAGAAATGGCTACGGTAGCGTTAAGAATAAAACTTCTCATATTTCCTTAACAATTTGTTTTCATAAAAATACGCGTTTGGAAATAATTCATCTGAAACGTCTGAAAATTTAAATGTGATCTTTTCTATGTAGGTGGAAACAGGAGCTGCTGTCAAAGGAATTTTAATATTTTCATAACCATTATGACAAAACTCTTTATAGTTTAGCAAAAGGTTTAAAATGCGAATCACAATAGAATAGTGGAGTGAGATTTTCTAAGATTTCAGAAATTGCGGAAAGCGAAGAAGCATCACCCTACTAACGTTAAGGGTTGAGAAGAGGTTATCATACACATGGCGATATAAACTGGCCATTATACGACATTTGTAGTTGTTTGGCTGGTTTGCTTGGCTGATGAACCACTGAGTGAAGCAGACATGTGCTCCTATCATTAGATAGTTAATACTACACTTCTGCACAGTTTAGGGAATAATTCTTAATAATATATGAGAAATGAGTATCATCATCCCACGTATTGCCTCTTCCTCTACCTAAACAGTTACAAATGAAGTAACATATATACCTGCTTTTTGTATAGAGAGGGTTGAATAATACTGTGCGATACAAAGCATCCTTCTATAACGGTTTGGCCACTTTTCTTGGCAAAAACTGGCCTGCAAGGAATAAGAGAAAGCCTTTATAAATTGTTGATGCAAATTAATAACAGTGAATGCGAATGTAATTTATAAGTTAATCATCTAACTACTTTCCAGTAGTTAATTAACAAACCCCAACAATAGTCATAGCATATGTATACCAGTTTCAGCAGAAGTTACCTATTACTCCACACTCGAAAATGTTAACGGCTATTTCTCGGCAAATGGATACAGTCATAATTTAAAAAGAAAAATTGGATACACACCGTTACATTGTTGAGTGCAAGGACATAAATCAACTGAAACTATCGGAGCGTTTCAACGACGAAAATCCCCATTCAGATACTATATTGGAATTCCATTATCCACAACAGCTTCTTTTTTATGTTTAACATGCCCATAATTGAAGGAAAAAAACAATAATTGTTCTGTACCAAGGAGCTTATTCGTGGTTATTGAATGTTAATAATGCTGTAGTGGACTAGATAAACGTTTGTTAAGTTATAAATTTTTATTGAAAGGTAATACTATTCCATTACTGTGTTATCAAATAGCAAACTGTAATTTTCTTCGTTTCCGCTATGCAGGGCCTTACATGACTGTAAATATTAGGTTAGGGAGGCGGGTTGGCAAATTGAAGAGAGTGAAACATGTGTATGTCAAACTTAAGCTTTTCATCAAATCTTCCAGTGTAGAAACTGTGAATTGAATTGAAGGTGCAAAGGGACCTCCAGTGTCTATTACACGTATTACATTTGATAAACCTGCCTATTAAGAACTCCTTTCCTAGCACGGTTTATTAGAAATATTGATTATCTGGTTTACGCACACTTTGATCTTTTAACTTACCGACTACTCTTTTTGGGAGTTACTGTCTTCCAGTCCCACTCCTTGTCCTCCTTAGGACTATCATGTGTCGAAGGACATTCTCGCACTACTAAGGAAGGAAATAACATGAGAGTGTCACGAAACAACATATCGTTTAAACTTGGCGTCAAGGTGTACTTTAAAATGGCCCTAACATTATCGGCAAATTGCAAATAGCTACAAATCTATTTTCATCTGGACTACGAAAAATTCCGTCTTTTTTTCAAGAATACGTAATAGTAGAACTTTGCTATATGATATGGAAAATACACAAGTATGCTTTAGACTTAACCATGGTAACGTACGCTTCTTTTCCGTTAGTTGCCAGAGCGTCTCAAATCTGATGCAAGACACCTCTTTGACATGATTATTGAAATAAGTCAATGAGAGCAATTACTCAAGGTCATATTACTTTGATTAAAGACCCAAGCTCCGAGCTCCTCTAGGCCCCAGGGTTTTCTTCAGCCAACCGTGTATGATATAACTAGCAAACAAGGACTATGCAGATAGAGACATGGAAAGGCAACATTCTGAAAATCATATGATCAACACGAACATAGCATAGACATACTGGTTGACATCTTGCCTTGCGTAATAGCAGTGGAAAACGTCCGTACGTAAATCATTAGCGTTGTAAACTAGAATAACATGAGAAATGACTTACCGATCTTAGGCTGAATCTTTGCTTTTGGGGCTACGACTGACGGGGCTTCCGCTTTGAAACGGCGTACTTTCAATTGAGTAAGTACGTGTGCAAAGGGCCGTTCATCTCTCTTACTCACGGGAGTCGGCCTTTCTGTTAGCACATGTTGTTGTATCATATGATTTAGCAGCGGAATCCCGTAATCATCCGAAAGATGAATGGAGTCCCTGCTACTCCACAAATAAGTATCTTTGTGAAGGAAGCAATTCCTCGTTTGCAACCATTCAATTCCCATATGTTGGGCCGCGGACCTTAAAGCTTCATTTACAAGTACAACTTCGTAATCAGTCTTGTCTAGACGAGGTAGCACCTCAATGAAAACTATCTGCAACGTGAAAGAGTAATAACATAAACGGAAATGAAAATAAATATCAATTGGCATTACCTGCAGCAATACATGCTGCATGTTCATTGTCGATATATATATAGATATACATATATATATATATATATATAGACTCTCAAAAGCCGTCTACCACCTATGCGTATAAATATTATATAAAGCTCAAGAATACACATTATCTTTAACGTTTCGATGTTATCTTCATCAGATTGAATTCAATCTGATGAAGATAACATCGAAACGTTAAAGATAATGTGTATTTTTGAGCTTTATATATATATATATATTGAACGGAGGTAGATTAATATTTCTATAGAACACAACATTGTAAATATCCAATGACCAGAGTTAACATGGAGGAGTTTAAGATTAGTATGCTTTAAATTTATTGTGGTAAGAATTTTTTGACTCATTCAAACGCTGGTTTAGGTATTTCCAATAATTACTAGAGAGACATTAATCACAATTTTTGAAAAGTAGGGAGGGCATTATGAAATCACGACGGTAGGAAAAAATTATACATGCACACAGTCGGTATTTATTGCACACGCATTTCCTTTGCAGAATAACGGCCTGTCTTTGTTAGTTTACTTAATACGAACACTTAAATCAAGTTATTGGAAGTGTAAACGAAAAATGTTTCACAGAGTGAAATTAAGTCGGAAATAAGGCTACAACTTTGGTTACTTACCCGAGACTTTGGACATTTGGTTGTCATACACTTCATCAAGTTCCTGAAGTTGTCTTCAATTTTTTTCAGGCCTAACTCCCGGGAAACGTCGTTTGTCCCACAGCAGACGAAGATAAAGGCGGGACTTTCATTTTTGAACGCATCCATAAACTCCTCCCGCAAATGCATAAATCCCGCACCGGGAGTACAACTAACAAACCATTGCGTTGGTAATGACAAATTGCCTTGAACAAGTCCTCTAAATTGCGAGTCGCTGTAGATGTGTACCTAAGAGGAAAATTTTAAGTAATGTAGGACTAAATAATAAATGTGAACAAAATTTAGTTACAGTACTTGGCAAAATTCTGCAATAGGGTAAGGGCCTTTTCACAAATTGAAAAAGAAAGGTCGAAAACACTTTATCGTGCAAATATACATTTATACTCATTTACCCACATAAATAGTCCATGACATGGAGGCATTAAAAATAAATATTTTTGGTAGGGAAACAAAGAACGTTACTTACCTTGGCAATCTCAGCCATGCCCTTGGATTTGCTTTGTTTGCCAGATGGGCCTTTCTTCCAAAGCACTGGTTGGGCTCTAAAGCCTGTCCCTCGATAGTCTGCATTACGCCCTAGCCTTCGATATGCAGCGATCTTAGGGCCCAATAAAGATCTTTGATTAGGCAAATTGTTCTCCATAGTTCAATCTTCCTTCAATATTCCTATTCACGAATTCTATATAACAACCTTCACCTTTACACGATGGAATCTGGTGCATCTACAATGTTTCGTCTTACATTTATATACTCTTGGTATCACAGTGTATAACTCATTGCCATATTTGGTGTCATTGCCGGGCGTTGACTCTATTGTCCAGTATTTCATATCTTTCACTGTTGCCGGACGATGTGAAGGAATTTTTCGCTAGCCTACAATTTTTTTAGATGGTCACGTACCTTCGACTTTGTAGGTGAGACAACTAAGATTTACTTAATTGTGAACACTTCACCGAGACGTAAAACATAACAAACTGTTACGCTCCTGAGCAATACATAATAAATGAATTAATGTTCTAACTGAACAAATAACTGAAAGTATAAAGTTACTTTCAATAAAAACTTATATGAAGCACTAAAAACTTGTTGCAGAAATTGTTCGTTATTTGTGATTTTGTAAAATTATGCAGTGCAGGAAGAAAATGTAGATCATGTACTCTAGCACATTTAAGTACAGCTGCAGCCAGGTTACTGATTTGACACTTAGCACCCGCCTAATTGTAGTGCATCGTTTGAGATTAAAACAAGAAGGTTTTTTTGTAGACCACACTCGGATGCAACAAGAATGCTTCTATGTTGTTATGGTGCACCACAACGGTTGCTGGGGCGGGCGCCAATCAAATCACATGCACTCCTTTCCACTGTAAAAGTATATTAACCCCACAGCAATCTCGATTATTAGTCGCCCGCTGGGAAACCCCTTTCCCTATTGGAACGAAAGGTCCCTGGGTAACGGTACCACTGTTTATGGCAGGCTACACTGACAAATCGATGTTATATTTGTTCGTCTGCCTCTGTAGCTCTATGCATCTGCCTACCATTCGTGCAGCGACTGTGGCATTCTGACACCGTTTTCCACCTCTCTCTGGGACTACCCTTCCATAAAGATCAATTTAAAAGCATGCAAAGTTTAATTTAATGTTTGAATGAAATATTTGAAGAGTAGACGAAGCTCAATGATCCCCTCCCCAGGGTAACCACTTTCTCTTTTGGAAAGATGGCCCTATGGAATGGCCCCAATGATTATCAGGGGGCTAAACTGAGAGATTGCTATACTGAGCGATTGCGACTCCAATCCAAAGTAATTTTTTTGGCACCATTCATCTGAGGATGTTTAATGAAAATTTTTTTCCTATGATATCATTGAGTTTAACCTTGTGATTTGGTGTATGTTGGCACATCCACCTCTATTTTTGTGTAATTGAAAAGTACTATTTTGATTCAAGTTCTTGCTTACTATGCCCTATAACATGACCCCTCTCTCTCCAACAGAGTGTAGAGCATAAGACAAACGCGCTCTTGCCCTCTAGAAACCGTACCTGACAATGTATTATGTCAAAATACCAGCACAACAGGAACATATTGAAATTGTTAGGAGCGGTGCCACTGTGTCACGAGAAGTCCTATTTCAGACATATTTTCTGCTTTCGAAACGGATACTTAGGAATTGCAGTAGCTCACATTTCAAAGAATTGCCAAAATTTGCACAGACATTATAACAGAGGACCGGAAAAAACTTCAAATATGTCATGGAAAACAGTTCCTCAACCTCACGTATCAACATAAGAAATCTTCTATCTTTGACAACCTACCTCAGGGACCCTTGAAGTAATAAGATGACAATAACCAGGCAGTCACGAATGTCCTGGAAATAACATCCTCAACCTCACGTGCCAGAGTATCAACTATGTTATCAGGAGGTTCTTATTTTCTGTAACTTGAAAGGGATTTTTGCAGGATGACACCCCCTAATTTAAGCCCGTTATGCCCTCTCAGAGTGAAATAAATAGCTTACAGGCAAGCGTTGGTTCGTTACAAAGACATTTGCAGCACTGATTACGCGCTTTATTCATTTTTGATTTAATGAGAAAGGGATTTGCGCAGGATGACACCCCCTATTATAAGCCCGTTATGCCCTCTCAGAGTGAAATAAATAGCTTACAGGCAAGCGTTGGTTCATTACAAAGCCATTTGCAGC